>JAULAV010004291.1:0-108233 GCA_030789695.1 Scilla litardierei
TGCTCGTAGTCCTTCGGGAGTGACCCTGAGTGTAAAGGCGAGGGGCCGCCCCAAGGCCACATATCCTTCGTCTGGCAAGACTAGACGGGAGCCTCAAGGAGGGGAGCTTCCCCTACCACAACATGGACATGGACTTTCTTCTGCTCGCCCCCTCCCTGAGCGATGGTGCATGCTCCCTCGTCCACCTCAAACCCACTCCGGAGAACCCGGCGTGCGGCTTCCTCCTGACCTCTAAAACGTGATCACCCCCCGCTGGCTGGGATTCGGCATGGAGGCCGGAATAGAAGGCTGAGAAGGGCCCTGGCCGAACCCGCCTGCAAAGAAGGAGAAGGAGACGATCTTACTTGAGAAGGATCCGTTCGATAAACTCTCCGAACCCAGGATTCCAAGAAGAATCACCGATAGGCCACACGGTCTTCCTTAGGACATGATCCGAGAAGAGGACGTCGATCTTCCAGTCGATAACGGGGACGGCTAACAAAGTGACGAATGCCTTGGCCTCAGCATCGGTGAGAGCCCCCAACTCGAGGCTCAGCAAGCTCGTTTCCCCCCCCCCCACATCGGACCATAAAATCCACCTCTGTGGGGAAGCCCACGAAGATGTACTCTCCTTTCCAATGCTTCACAGAAGTCGGCAACCCCAACACCAAGCTCTTCTTCGGACAGGCACTGATGTACAGCCAGGCACCCGACTTGTGATGGCTCATGCAGAAAAGTTGGACGAATAAGCGGAGGGTCGGCTCTATCTTTTTGAGCAAGCAGAGCACGATGAACCCCACCAAAGACCCGACGGCATTAGGGCAGAACTGGCATAGGGTAAGCCCATATGACCTCAGGAGCACGGTAACGAAGGGGTGGAGAGGGAATCACATCCCGAACCAGAAACTCTGTTCATACACCCCGACTTCGCAACGGCCCGGGAAGCAGACCCTCTCATCCTTCTCAGGGGCTCAGGCGAAACACAGGGGGAGAAGGTATCTGGAACGCAGCGGCCCGATTGAGGTAGCACAAACCGCTGATGGCCACCCCATCACCTCGGAGGGCACCGCAGAGAGGTCACCACTGTGGCGGTGGATCTCCAAGACCGATCATCGGGGCTGAACGGGTGTGACAGCAGTAGCCGGCTGACTGCGCAAGAAGAAGAAGAGGATGACGGGGGACCCATAATGTGGCATAGAAAAAGGTTGGGGGGAGGCGCAGGGGATGAAGGAGAAGAAGACAGCGTTGAAAGAGCAAAACCTTCATCCGTAAGGCAACCACTTCCCTTTATACCACCTCCCTGAAGCGCTCAGCTCCATCGCGAGCCGTCCACCTGTGCACACGCGTTGACATCCCACGGGGCACGATGCTTCGAATTCTGCTCCCAGCAGCAGGAGAATTTTAAAATTGGAGCGCTATGATAACCTTCATTCAATGCCATTGCATCGATTGACATACCTGTCAACTCCGCACGGATCACATCCCTCGGACCGAACCGTCAGAATCCAAACGGCCCGAGCGATGGGGGCAATTGATACGGCCCTCTCAGGGTGGGCAAAGGCCGAACGGCCCAAACCCGTGTTGCAAGCCCACGGGCCTGGTGAGAACAAGGTCCCCACAAGGATTCGGAGTCGGGCCGGCCTTGGACCGAAGCGGGAGCAACCGCTGACCCACGTTGATAGGAGTTAATCGCTCCTTGTAAAGCGCACCCCCTTAATCGCCATTAAAGGGCCCCATCACACCCACCTTCAGACCCATGAAAACGCCATTAAAGTGGAGGATCATGATGGCGAAAGTAGGGTGACGTCGAGGAGAGGTGGCTGTGGAAGACTCAAGTCTAAGCGCAACAACAACAACTTTGACATCTTAGGGTTTTCTTGTGTGTGCGTGCGTGTGGAACCCATAGAAGAACCATCCCTGTCTTGTCATCTCGTGTCTTGTTATGCATAGCCTGCGGGCAATAGGGCACTCATTGAGTGATCCCTTATACAGATACACAGCTTGCAGGCAAAAGGGCACTCATCGAGTGATCCCTTGTACGGATACATAAGCCTGCGGGCGAATATGGCACTCTCCAAGCTATGAGAGTGAACCCTTGTCACGATAAATAAGCCTGCGGGCAAATAGGGCACTCACTTGATAGAGTGAGTGATCCCTTGTCTTATCTTGTCTTATGCACTTGGGTTGGGGTAGGGTTGAGCATGCGCATGGGGAGAGGGTCTGATCCCCCTTTAACCGTAAGGCGTGAACCCTTCGAGTTACACGTGTCTTGTCTTGTCATGTCTCGTCTTGTCTTGTTTTGTCCCGTTTAGGTTAGTCCCGTAGTCGGTAGCACACGCTACGGCTACAACGTGTCGTGTTTACTTTTCCTGCTCCATTTTACTTTCCATAACTGCCAAGTTATAACCCCAGCATGTTAATCAACCAGTAAACCGTTGTTTAAAATTACAGTACACTTGCAGTAGAGTCTAATATTTCCTTGTAGATTTTACTTGATGTACAGTTCCTTTTCTCTTGGGTGCTGTACATGAGGTGTCGAGCCGGAGTTTGTGGACGAGATAGATTTACCGGAGTACGTGGAGCCCGAGGACTGGTAGGCCCAAAATAGTGATTCTCTCAAGCGCAAGAGTCCGTACAAGTAGTAAAATCTGGGAGTCCAGATGTCGAATCCTCGGGAGAAAATCTGTTGAAACCACAGCTCAAATCAAATAGAAATCTGTCGGAAAGAAACTAACCACTTCAATAATGATGGTGATGATGGTGTGAAAGCGTGTTGTGAATACGTAATCAATGCGAACAACGAACTTAGCGTATGAACGTATATATGAGAAATATGCACAAGGTATGGGTTCGTTAGGATCAGTGATTCGTATACGTTGGTTGACTAAATATAACTCAATAAATCCTCCTTTTGGGAGCGATTCATCGGAAAATACCCTTTTAGGGGTTCAAGCACAATATGAATAAAGTCATCGCTAAAATTATAATCCTACAAATACGGTATGAAACTCTCTTTTGGAGAGATCAAAGCTCACCCTTTTGGGGTGATCATCAACTTAATCACTTCTTTTGGAAGATGAAAAAGAGGATTTAATAATAAAAACTACAACTTTAGCGACATTTTCGATTAAGCACAATGACATTCAACCAAACGAATACGATTCACATCCCCTAACTACTCCATACCATGCACAAATAAGATTTAGCTACTCATAATGCAAGAATAAACAAAGTTCATAGCAAAATACATGGTTCTAATAGAAAAATACGATGAAAAACACCCAAATACGGGGTATGAGTTTAAGAAAATATCACCAAATCTCCAATCTAAGCCTCAAAACTCTCTGGAAAACTGAAGAATGGCCTTTGGAAATTTACATAATTTTTCAGAGAGAAAATTCGTGTCACGCCCCGCTTCCCAAAAATATGGAGGCGAAGCGTGAGAAGGTCCGCTCAGACTTGAAGCTACAAAGCTGCAAGTCCGATAAGCGTCAATCAAATTTAAAACTGCAGGTCCTTGCAACGCGAACGAAACAAAGATAATAATAATGAAATGAGACAAAAGAATAATCTCAGAATATCCATAAACATAAATTCCAACAACGCGGAAAAGCCACCAGGCTAAAAGAAAAAGAGACTAAAGGCCCAAACATGGCCAACAAAAGTACAAAGTACAAACTACGGTGCTACGCACCAATAACTAACAAAAGGCCTAAAACAAAATAAAGCTCAACAAGGACACAAAGAATGGTCACCGGTGTCCACCAAAATCCTCTTGGGCAATCATGGACTCAGACTCAGCGTCAGCAACACATCACGTACTCAGCAACGATCTCTGGCTCAGGTCTAACATGTGACACCCAAAAGAGCAAGGGGCACATGTCAGCAAGTCTACAAGAGACTTGTGCAAGGAAACTGAAAGTACAAGTAAAAGCAACCTAAAAGTTCTAGCATGATGCAATGACGTGGCAGTTAAAGTAATGAGTGCAACAGGTAAAGTAAGGCGAAGTAAAGTACGAGCATGGCATGACATTCACAAGACAAGTACAAGACAAGAAAAGTAAGCACCTCGTGCACAGAGATTCCGTCTTTTGGCTAGAGGGCGGATCAGGCCACTCCTAAGCTCAAGTAACCGTTTATCCCTACCCCTCCACGTGTATCGGGCATTGGTTTCTAGCCAACACATGAGGCCCGCTTCTGGACCACGAGCCAGGAAGTGTGTAAACAAGTATGGAGTAGGGGTGCACCTAGCCGGACAAGTAGTACGAGGACAAGTATTGTAGCGTGTGCTACGATGCAACAATCAATGCATGGATGACATGGCATGGCAAGTAGTAAAGCGTACAAGTAAGAAAAGTAAACGTGACAGTTTAGCATGCATGAATGACAAGTTTAAGGGTTGGATCTAGCTTCGTTGTCAAGCTAGATCATTTAGGTGACGGATCTAGTTTCGTTGTCAAACTAGATCAAGTAGGCGTCTAGCCAGCTATCATTTCACTGACTAGTCTCTTTTACGCTAAAAGCAAGGAAGTGGCCTAAAAACATGGCCCTACACAAGAGTTGGCAAGTTTCACTTGCCTGCAACTATCACGTCAAGAAAACACCGTCCAACGAGTCCAAAGTCACGATTCCTACGTGCACAAGTCCACCGGCCTACATCCGTTTTATTAATCTTGATTAGTGATTTCTAAAACATTTAAAATACTTTAAAATACTGATTTTTAGTCTTGATTAGCATGCAATTGGGTTGGGGGTCCTAGGGGTGCAAAGCGTTACCTCAACACGACGCGAAAGCTACACCGGCGTCGGGTAGCGGCGCCGGGGGTTGGAATAATAGATCGCGCTCCAAGTCCTGATTCCAATATATATTCCTCGCTGGAAAATTCAGAGCTTCAACCGGGGCGACGGTTCCAGATTCCAAAGCTCGCACGTGCGGCGACGGGCTACGACGTGCGACGACGTCGTACGCGACGAATCCTCAAGGAGCAAGCACCTAGGTGGGTCCCACAGTAGTCCTAGGGACCTTTGGGGGACCCACAATACCTCTGGAGAACTTGGGGGGCCCACGGTGGCAAGCGGTGCGACGGGTGCGGGGTTGCGACGTATGGCCATCGATCGTACTCAGCCAAGTGCGGGGATCTCCATCGGTCGCTGCGGGGGAACGGCTTGGTGCAGCGCAGCGGGTCGGTGCGGGCTTGGTGCGGAGGGGTTTGTCGGTCGGGCGCTTGGGGCGGCTCGGTCACAGCGCTTGGCGGGCGTTGCAACGTTGCAATGTTGCAACGCGGGGCGATGCGGGTGAGAGCATCGGTCAGACACAGCGGGCGGGCCGGTCGGGCGCTTGGGCTGCAGCGGAGCGGGGGAACGGGCGATAGCGGAGCGGACGACCGGTCTGACCGAGAGTTTCTCTCGGTCGGGCACGGAGCAAAGCGGAGCGGCGGCTGTGCAAGCGGGCGAAGCGGATGAGCGGCGGGGGCTCTCGGTCTGAGCGGGGGATTTGGGCCCGTTTCTTCGGTCGTGCGGCAGCAGCTTGTCGCAACGTTGCGACGAAACGTCGCAACGTCAAATTTGGGTTTTGGAAGAGGCTAGGGTTAATTTCTTGCGAAAATAGGTCTTCCTAGAGGTTGTTTATATAGTGTAGATGGGTTGACTAGGTCTAGGGCTAATCCTAATGAGATTAGGAGTTTAAAATAATTTAAAATTCAAATCTAACCAACTCCATCTCACCCAAGGATTTGACCTGGTCCAAATGAGCTGGAAATTGGCTCAAAAATTCTTTAAAACGTTTAAAACTCAAATAAATTTTCTTTGGCCGAATTTAAGTTAAAAATAAATTATTAAAAATAATATAAAATTTGTTAAAAATATAAAAGTGGTCAAATAAACTCCAAAAATTATGAAATAAATATCGTGGTGTTCGTGGCGACGAATGTGAGCTAATTAAGAAGACGGATCTCAGATTCGATGTCGGATGACGAAACCAAAAATAGAAACGTCTCCCGTCAAAAGTGAAAATCGTCACGTCTCATCGAGTAAATTTAAATTGTGGGAAAACGACTCGAGAAGTGTCGTTCCAAGATAGTGCCCCTATTTAATACTCTCATAGACGTTCACAACGGCATATCACACGAAAGTGTTCGCAAACAACCAAATTCTAAAACAAACACGTGCACGGACAAAAGCACGTGCACGAACAACGTACAACGAAAAGTGGTCGTTACATCCTCCCCACCTTAGAATAAAGTCCGTCCTCGGACTTTCTAATATAGCTAGTCGCTCTAGTAACTACCCATTCAAGTCATAATAATTTAAACCAGGTATAGTCATTACAAGTGCGTATATATGCACTAAGTAGTCAAACATTTAACACTACTAACACGCATATTTATATATATATATATATATATATATATATATTCACGTACGTTATACATTAATACCTATTATAGACAGTCAAATTCATACATGTATTTCAATCATATATATAAACATACATCTCTTATATAACTACTACTCACAAAACAATGGTTCAGTTACTTATATAAGGATAGTCTCACTCTTAGCCAATACAATCATCGCTCTACCTATAGGTAGCTACCTATGCACAAACATCAAGGGTATACTACCCTCTAATATTCGTCCAATACCAAACATCTCAACACATATAGTCACACCATACCACTATTAAATCAAATTCACCATATATATAATATACACTCACCACTTCTATAATTTCATAATATATATAGTCATTCAAATGCATTCCAATATTTCACCATACATTCACATTACGTACGGTCCTATAACTGTATTTACGACACGCCACATATATCTGTCATCAAGCCTATAACTAAGCACATACCTACCCGTGCATGGTGCACACCCATACACGCTAACATTTCATTTACATACACCAATCATACCATTATATAACTAGCACACAAACACACCTAGTTTTAGCTAGTACACATACGTTCACACAACAAGTCCTTAGCAAATAACTATACCACAAGACCAGCACCTATAACTATATACTGGCGTAGCGACCCACAATCATGTGCGTAGCACAGCCAGGCACAAACACTCCTATCACTATACATACCTCAAACATCGCTATATTCACTACAAACATACATTCAATATACTTAGAGTATACCCACTCAAGCTTGAGTGAGACTCAATACACATATTAGAATATTCTATATACGTAACACGACATTCATACCTATACCAATACCATTCCAATATTTATACGTCTACTAATACAACCATATACATTCCCTAGATCAATCACACTTAATATTTAGTCAGGCAATACTCACGTAGTTCAATCATTCTATATACCATAATAATAATACAGACATCAGCACACGTATATTTATAATACACTCCCTAGTACATGCATACGTATTCATGGTATAGTCTCATACACATGTAACATATATATTTATATATTCACACCATAGCCTACTACCTATAATTAGTATACTAACACATTCACACATACATAATTAAGATGTGCAATAGTCGTGTATACCTCACGGTATGCACGCATGCAACATCCCGCAAGAGCAAGCAATACCAATCAAAATTATACTCATACTTCCATATGTATATCACCTATATACTCAGGTATCAAAACATAACTACTTATGTCTAAACACAATTCATACTCACATACGAGCACACACTCATACGTGCTAATATATATGGGTCACTCAATAGGCCTACTTACTTAACTATACATGCTCTTATTAGTATCCCTACTATCATACACATAGCTTTTCCAATCATTTACTTCAACCATTATAAGTATCTCTAACTACATACACAACTTAGATATTTCGACGCTAACTCTAACACACCCCGGCATCCCTAGTATAGTATAGCTATCCACGCAAAAATTCTATAACTCCTATACCACGACAACTTCATAATATCACGAATAACTCCGAGTATATATATATATATCACTCAATAGGCAAACATCAATATACTATGGGAATATACTCATTCAAGCCCACGTACACAAGTTAGGTACGTGCACCACGACAACCTCACAAGGGTCCAAGGGTCTACTAACAACTAAGAGTTGACACAGACATTGAAGGACCCTAAGGCCTAGGCAATAAAGAGAGATCGAGAGCGTGACGAGGGAAGGATCGATAAGCACGAGTTCAGATAGGACGAATACAAGGAGACAGCTGGGTTAGACGAAACATAGACTCAATGGTGATGTTTAGGTCGTGGGAAAGGGAGATGTAGTGATGCTTAAATAGGATACAGAAGGGGAAATAGGGTGAATAGCATAAGCTAAAATATGTGGATTTTGAAAACTGTCGTTCTTCAAAAGTTGAAATCCCAGTCTGAAAAGAAATATTGGAGGTCGATAAAACGAGTTGTTCAAAATAAGTTTGAGTCGAAAATTCATAATAAGGGAAAATGTTTTTAATGGCTTATCGCAAATCATTACGAATAGGAAGGTAAATCATTCGCACGGACATTAAAGACGTAATTTTTTTGAAAATATTATACGGCAGTAATTTAATATAATGTTGTCAAAAGTTTTTGAAAGTCAAAGAATGAAATCAAGTAACGGAAGGATTTAAACTCATGTTAAATGCTTTCAAAACTTTAGGCTATGGAAAATTGAAAATAATCAATTTGAAACTACTTTTAGGGAACCAAGGTTTGCCAAGAATGTGAAACAGATTTGCACAAGGTTCTTAATATATGAGTACAACAAGTCTGGCACGGTTATAAAAATACTTGAAATTCAATTTGGTTTAGAAATTTTTTTCTAAAAGCGTGTATGGTGAGCGGAAAGAAAATAGTAGTAACTTAGCATAAGAATTGTCAGGATCGAATAGCAAATCTTTAAAATCAAATCAGGGAGGGTCTACAGCAGGAAGAGGTTATGAAAATAGTAGTTTTGCAAAAATTTGGAATAGTGAGTACGACGAGTAAAAATCAACTTGCTGAAATCTGAAATTCCATGTGACATGAAAAGTATATTAAAAGTAAACACGATGTATTATTCAAATGGCATAAATAAGAGGGAAAATTATAAATCGAACTGAGCAAAATAAAAGTACGGTTCAAAATAAAATTAATATATGAAAGAACGACACGTTTACACAAGTACGAAAAACATAGGCTGGGAAAATACTATAAACTAGTATTCAGAAATTCCGACAACGTTTTAAAAATTTTAAATCAACGAAGGGGGATGAAGTATAAGTATACATGCATTGAAATTTGGATCAAAATTAAACTTCGGAAATGAGGAAGTTCGAAAAATACTTTCAAGAGTTTCAAAATTCATAATGGAGAGGTTCGAAAATTGACGACGATCGTTACGGGGCGATCTCGTAAATCGAGGCAAGGAAATTGGTCGGAGATCAAAACATTCATACGCCTAGGATGTGAATCAGGAAAGTCTACGGAAACTCCTACGGTCGAGCAATTAAAGATTAAAAAAAACTAAGCGCTAAGACTTCTAAAGATTAGACGGTAAAGAAATGCGTTCAGCTTGGTCCGAAATCGATGAACCCAAGCGAACGACAAAAAGAAATTTTAGAGGTCTAGTATGGTCAGGGTTAGGCAATAACCACTAAGGTAACTCCTACGACGATCAATTGCTGTCAGGGAGTCTAACTAACAATCAGAGGCCTCTAACTAGCAAGCACAGACGTCTAACTAAGTCTTCTTACCACTTAGTGTCCTAAGAAAACGACTAGACTCAGGGCTTCTGACTCGGATGTTGCAATTTATTTAATGGACATTCCGTTATTATCGTTGTTTCGTTAATTCGCAATTGCAAGACTGGACCTGCATGGGCCACCAACAAAACCTGTCACGCCCCGCTTCCCAAAAATATGGAGGCGAAGCGTGAGAAGGTCCGCTCAGACTTGAAGCTACAAAGCTGCAAGTCCGATAAGCGTCAATCAAATTTAAAACTGCAGGTCCTTGCAACGCGAACGAAACAAAGATAATAATAATGAAATGAGACAAAAGAATAATCTCAGAATATCCATAAACATAAATTCCAACAACGCGGAAAAGCCACCAGGCTAAAAGAAAAAGAGACTAAAGGCCCAAACATGGCCAACAAAAGTACAAAGTACAAACTACGGTGCTACGCACCAATAACTAACAAAAGGCCTAAAACAAAATAAAGCTCAACAAGGACACAAAGAATGGTCACCGGTGTCCACCAAAATCCTCTTGGGCAATCATGGACTCAGACTCAGCGTCAGCAACACATCACGTACTCAGCAACGATCTCTGGCTCAGGTCTAACATGTGACACCCAAAAGAGCAAGGGGCACATGTCAGCAAGTCTACAAGAGACTTGTGCAAGGAAACTGAAAGTACAAGTAAAAGCAACCTAAAAGTTCTAGCATGATGCAATGACGTGGCAATTAAAGTAATGAGTGCAACAGGTAAAGTAAGGCGAAGTAAAGTACGAGCATGGCATGACATTCACAAGACAAGTACAAGACAAGAAAAGTAAGCACCTCGTGCACAGAGATTCCGTCTTTTGGCTAGAGGGCGGATCAGGCCACTCCTAAGCTCAAGTAACCGTTTATCCCTACCCCTCCACGTGTATCGGGCATTGGTTTCTAGCCAACACATGAGGCCCGCTTCTGGACCACGAGCCAGGAAGTGTGTAAACAAGTATGGCGTAGGGGTGCACCTAGCCGGACAAGTAGTACGAGGACAAGTATTGTAGCGTGTGCTACGATGCAACAATCAATGCATGGATGACATGGCATGGCAAGTAGTAAAGCGTACAAGTAAGAAAAGTAAACGTGACAGTTTAGCATGCATGAATGACAAGTTTAAGGGTTGGATCTAGCTTCGTTGTCAAGCTAGATCATTTAGGTGACGGATCTAGTTTCGTTGTCAAACTAGATCAAGTAGGCGTCTAGCCAGCTATCATTTCACTGACTAGTCTCTTTTACGCTAAAAGCAAGGAAGTGGCCTAAAAACATGGCCCTACACAAGAGTTGGCAAGTTTCACTTGCCTGCAACTATCACGTCAAGAAAACACCGTCCAACGAGTCCAAAGTCACGATTCCTACGTGCACAAGTCCACCGGCCTACATCCGTTTTATTAATCTTGATTAGTGATTTCTAAAACATTTAAAATACTTTAAAATACTGATTTTTAGTCTTGATTAGCATGCAATTGGGTTGGGGGTCCTAGGGGTGCAAAGCGTTACCTCAACACGACGCGAAAGCTACACCGGCGTCGGGTAGCGGCGCCGGGGGTTGGAATAATAGATCGCGCTCCAAGTCCTGATTCCAATATATATTCCTCGCTGGAAAATTCAGAGCTTCAACCGGGGCGACGGTTCCAGATTCCAAAGCTCGCACGTGCGGCGACGGGCTACGACGTGCGACGACGTCGTACGCGACGAATCCTCAAGGAGCAAGCACCTAGGTGGGTCCCACAGTAGTCCTAGGGACCTTTGGGGGACCCACAATACCTCTGGAGAACTTGGGGGGCCCACGGTGGCAAGCGGGGCGACGGGTGCGGGGTTGCGACGTATGGCCATCGGTCGTACTCAGCCAAGTGCGGGGATCTCCATCGGTCGCTGCGGGGGAACGGCTTGGTGCAGCGCAGCGGGTCGGTGCGGGCTTGGTGCGGAGGGGTTTGTCGGTCGGGCGCTTGGGGCGGCTCGGTCACAGCGCTTGGCGGGCGTTGCAACGTTGCAATGTTGCAACGCGGGGCGATGCGGGCGAGAGCATCGGTCAGACACAGCGGGCGGGCCGGTCGGGCGCTTGGGCTGCAGCGGAGCGGGGGAACGGGCGATAGCGGAGCGGACGACCGGTCTGACCGAGAGTTTCTCTCGGTCGGGCACGGAGCAAAGCGGAGCGGCGGCTGTGCAAGCGGGCGAAGCGGATGAGCGGCGGGGGCTCTCGGTCTGAGCGGGGGATTTGGGCCCGTTTCTTCGGTCGTGCGGCAGCAGCTTGTCGCAACGTTGCGACGAAACGTCGCAACGTCAAATTTGGGTTTTGGAAGAGGCTAGGGTTAATTTCTTGCGAAAATAGGTCTTCCTAAAGGTTGTTTATATAGTGTAGATGGGTTGACTAGGTCTAGGGCTAATCCTAATGAGATTAGGAGTTTAAAATAATTTAAAATTCAAATCTAACCAACTCCATCTCACCCAAGGATTTGACCTGGTCCAAATGAGCTGGAAATTGGCTCAAAAATTCTTTAAAACGTTTAAAACTCAAATAAATTTTCTTTGGCCGAATTTAAGTTAAAAATAAATTATTAAAAATAATATAAAACTTGTTAAAAATATAAAAGTGGTCAAATAAACTCCAAAAATTATGAAATAAATATCGTGGTGTTCGTGGCGACGAATGTGAGCTAATTAAGAAGACGGATCTCAGATTCGACGTCGGATGACGAAACCAAAAATAGAAACGTCTCCCGTCAAAAGTGAAAATCGTCACGTCTCATCGAGTAAGTTTAAATTTTGGGAAAACGACTCGAGAAGTGTCGTTCCAAGATAGTGCCCCTATTTAATACTCTCAGAGACGTTCACAACGGCATATCACACGAAAGTGTTCGCAAACAACCAAATTCTAAAACAAACACGTGCACGGACAAAAGCACGTGCACGAACAACGTACAACGAAAAGTGGTCGTTACAATTCGGCTCCTAAGTCCTCCAATACGCCAATAATACGCTCATAAACCCTAGAATACGCTTATATAATAGGCATTGCGGGTTTAATGAGCTAACGGTTTCAAAACCCGCACCCAATAGTACCCGAACCCGATCCGCAAGCCGCTGCACATCTACACCGTTGGATCGTTGCGGGATGTGACCAGGATCTGCCACGTGGCCTTTAGAATTCGTGCACCCCCGCTCCGCTTTCGATTTCGAATCAAACTCGCTTCGCCCTTCACCGTTTGATCATCATCGCACGGCTGTGATTTAGCCTAGCCTTCACTCGTTCGCTGCTCAGTGCGGGGTCGACATCATTTATTGGATCGAAATCCAACGGTCCACATTGATCCCCGCCGCCCGCATTTCTCGTTTGAATCCGAATCGCTCCGGCCCGTTGGATCACCGTCCAACGTCCACGATCGTCCCTCGTCGGATCACTGCGTATCCATCACGAAGAGCATCTGGGCCGTAGATCGAATGGCGGGAATGAATGTCCTGCTGATGCGTGTCTAGCCCGTCGAACGATCCGAACTCGATTAAGAGTTGTTTGCCGCCGTTCGATCGTCATCGAACGGTCA
The DNA here is from genome assembly GCA_030789695.1 of Scilla litardierei. NCBI lineage: Eukaryota > Viridiplantae > Streptophyta > Magnoliopsida > Asparagales > Asparagaceae > Scilla > Scilla litardierei. The sequence continues at coordinate 13,247 of JAULAV010004291.1, forward strand.
CAATAAATTGCCGCGTCTCTCATCTGCGGGCTATCAGATTGGAATCACACGGCGCAAAATGCGCCACGTGGCATCATGGTATTGGGCAGCGACCGTATATATGCGTATTTCTTTCGTATTTCTCCAATTAAATGGTATTCTACGTTAATTAGCACAGGTCTCAGAAAAATACAAATAAATAGTCGTTGGAATCGTGATATCAAGACCAAGCTAGAAAAAATATAAAAAATGCAGAAAAACTCCAATAATTTCTGTTTTGTGCTCAAATTGAGTGTTTTCTCTAATAAATAATTGTGTATAAAATACGTATGAATTAGAGAACAATGTAGCATCACATGAGCACAAATTAGGGCTAAATGGGGGGTTAAATATGTAATATTGAACCCGAATCACACCCCCCAACTAGCGATTTGCTAGTCTCTAGCAAAAGAGCGAAATATAATATCAAATATGCACCTAGATCACCTTATCAGATCTCAAATCACTCACCACTATACTACAACGACAAAAGAAGTTAACCACACACTAATATCAATATTTCAATCTCAAAAATAACGGTGCTTGTGGGTTTAAAAATGAAGATCAAGTATCTCAAATGGTTATAAAATAGACTTAACTTTATTATTCATTACTTCATAGTTCATAGCGTACAAAATCAATGGCTCACACCGTTCAATCAAATGTTCTAACTTGGAGCGTAGATGTTTCATAAAAAGAAAGCATTAAAAATAAAATGGTATCAAAGCATACACACGTCAATCTTCATTCATAAGAGATCACACCACATCTTGTGTTTTCTTTAAGCTTTGGAAGTTCTCTTGCCTTGCTAATTATGCACACTTATTCTCTATTTTCTTTCGCTTATTTAATAGTTCCGCGTAACGCGCATCAAGCAACATTCGCAGACAAATGTATAACTTGGATCGCTCCATCAAATGATTGAGGTTCCTGTCAATGGCTCCCAAATCAGATGATAATAGGGCATTAGGCCAAGAAGGGCCCCTCGGACTGTACTACTCGAGCCAACCAAGTTATTTCTTTGGTAATACATTTATTCATTTCTTTTTTCTTCATTCATCTCATTTTTTTCTCTTCATTCATCTCATTTTTTCTTCTTTTGTGTGTGCATAAATAACTTAGCAAGATAGCTTCCTTTTCTTTAATCTTTCACAAGAATGGGTTATCCTAATCATTTCAAAAGATGGTGTACACTTTTCTACCCAAAATCATACCAAGCATGCAAATAGCAATGAATACAATATAAAAAGCAATGCTCCACTTATTTTATGAATCATTGATGCATGAACTTTGGTGTGCTCCAATGAAAGCATACTACTTGCTAATCCATAATTTTTAGATTCATTAAGTCGTCAATTAATTTTGCCATTGAGATGTATCAAAAGAAATTCACCACACGTACTCAAATTCATGTAAATTGAGACTGAAATATTTAACAATAGTGGTAGAGGAAAATAAATCATATGTGTACGGTGGTGAGTATACTTCGAGAAATTTCATCACGTGAGGGTCATCTCTAGGTAAAATAGATTTCGGTGATATATCTTAAATCAAATTTTTTTTTCAATGCAATAAAGGAAACTAAAAAATAAAAATCAAATCCTAAAAGAAAATAATAATAAAAATAAAAATCCTAAAAGTTATACCCTCCCCCCAACTTAAAATAGACATTGTCCTCAATGTTAGGAAGAGGGAATCATGGAAAGAACACACCTGATTAGTTCCCACCCGAAGGTGGGTCTATGAGATCCATGGTGCTCGCTTCCTTGGTCCAAGACTCGTGAAAATGCTTCAATCTTTGGCCATTCACCTTGAACTCACTTCCATCTTTTTCATTCAATAATAGCACTGCGCCATGTGGGAAAACTTCTTTGACTGTGAAAGGTCCATACCACCTAGAGCGAAGCTTCTCGGGAAAGATGTGTAGCCTGGAATTGTATAGCAGAACTTTTTGGCCTGGGGTGAACTCCCTCCGTAGGATCATCATGTCGTGAACGGCTTTCATCATCTCTTTTGATATTTTAGCGTTGTCGTACGCATTTCTCCTCAGTTCCTCTAGCTCCAATAATTGTAACATGTAAGAAGAAAAGGATGAATCAGTATCAAAATTCAATTTCTTTATAGCCCAATAAGATCTATGTTCCAATTCAACAGGTAGGTGACAAGGCTTCCCAATAACAAGACGGTAAGGTGACATCCCCAAAATTGTTTTGTAGGCCGTCCTGTAGGCCCACAACGCTTCAGGTAAGCACAAACTCCAATCTTTCCTTGATGGATTCACCGTTTTCTGTAGAATTCCTTTGATCTCTCTATTTTCCAACTCTGCTTGACCATTGGTTTGGGGGGATACGGAGTAGAAACTTTATGCGTGACCCCAAACCTCTTCATTAAAGTAGCGAACATGCGGTTGCAAAAATGAGACCCTCCATCACTGATCAAGGCCTTTGGCACTCCAAATCTAGAGAAAATGTTCTCTTTGAGGAACTTGAGTACAACGGAAGTGTCGTTCGACCTGCAAGGAATAGCTTCCACCCATTTAGAAACATAATCGATACAAACCAATATATAAGCATATCCAAATGAAGGTGGGAAAGGTCCCATGAAATCTATGCCCCAACAATCAAATATTTCAATTTCTAAAATGGGGTTTAAAGGCATCATGTTACGTCTAGTAATACCCCCTAATTGTTGGCATGCAGCGCAAGTCTTGCAATAATGAAACGTATCTTTAAACATAATTGGCCAATAAAAGCCACATTGCGAGATTTTTGCCACAGTTTTGTTCGCAGAAAAATGTCCACCATACACTCCATCATGGTAAAATTGTATCACACTGGTTATTTCATGGTCAGGAATGCATCTCCTAACAATTTGGTCACTACAATATTTATAGAGGTACGGATCATCAAAGAAGAAATATTTTACCTCATACTTGATTCTTTTAAAGTCTTGAAGAGACCAAGTGTCAGGGGTCTTACCAGTTACGAGATAATTTACTATATCAGCATACCATGGAGAGGTGGAAACGCTAAAAAGATGCTCGTCAGGAAAGGAGTCCTTCAAAGGCACATCTGCTGAATCAAGGCCTACTGTCAATCGTGATAAGTGGTCAGCTACTAGATTCTCCACGCCTTTCTTGTCCTTGATTATGACATTGAACTCCTGCAACAATAAAATCCATCGTATCAATCGAGGCTTAGCATCTTTTTTAGACAATAAATATTTTAAAGCAGAGTGATCAGTATATATCAAAATAGGTGATCCCAAAATATAGCTCCTGAATTTTTCCAACGCAAATACTACAGCCATCAACTCCTTCTTTGTGGTCGTATAGTTCCTCTGAGCGTCATTTAATGTCTTGCTAGTGTAGTAAATCACCACTGGAACTTTGTCTTTTCTTTGGCCTAGGACTGCACCAACTGCGTAATTGCTTGCGTCACACATTATTTCAAATGGTAGGGACCAGTCTGGTACCTGCAAAATGGGAGCAGAAATCAGCAACTTCTTTAAAGTTTCAAAAGAAATTTGACACTCAGGTGTCCAAATAAAATCCACATTTAGAGTTAGTAAGTTGCAAAGAGGGCGAGATATAGCGCTAAAATCTTTGATGAATCGCCTATAGAACCCTGCATGTCCCAAAAATGATCTGATGTCCTTCACGCATTTAGGACTTGGTAGCTTCTCAATTACCGCTACCTTGGCTCTGTCTACCTGTATACCATCTTTAGAAACCAGGTGACCAAGGACAAGTCCCTCTGTGGTCATAAAATGACACTTCTCCCAATTCAATAGGAGATTCTTTTCAATGCACCTGTCAAGAACATGAACCAAGTTAGTTAAACAATCATGAAAAGATCTACCATATACTGAAAAATCATCCATAAATACCTCAACAATTTTCTCAACCATATCATCAAAAATACTGAGCATGCATCGCTGAAAAGTAGCTGGAGAATTACATAAACCAAACGGCATTCTTTTAAATGCAAAAGTACCAAAGGGACAGGTAAAGGTGCTCTTTTCCTGGTCCTCAGGTGCAGTCTCAATCTGATAATAACCTGAATAACCGTCTAGAATGCAATAATACTCATGTCCAGCCACATTCTCTAAAATCTGGTCAAGAAATGGAAGAGGGAAATGATCTTTTCTAGTTCGGGAGTTCAACTTCCTATAGTCTATGCACATCCTCCAACCTGTGGTGGCTCTAACTGGGATAAGCTCATTATTCTCATTTTTAACCACGGTGAGGCCAGACTTTTTAGGAACAACCTGTGTAGGACTGACCCACTTGCTGTCTGAAATAGGATATATAATGCATGCATCCAATAATTTTAAAACCTCGCCTTTCACCACTCCTTGTAATGTTGGGTTTAACCTACGTTGCATTTCTATAGTGGGTTTGGTGTCATCCTCCAAATAAATGTGATGCATGCATACAATATGGCTAATACCTTTTATATCAGCAATGGACCAACCAATAGCACCTCTATGCTTTCTTAGCACATCAAGTAAAGAGCTTTCCTGTTCTAAAGAGAGTTTAGAAGATATTACCACAGGGAAGCTGTTTTCGTTTCCAAGAAAGGCATACTTGAGATATTCAGGAAGTGGCTTCAATTCGGGCTTTGGATCCTCCACCTCTGATGAAATTTGAATTGATGCATTAGGTGGCAAAGCCTCGAACCTAGGCTCCCATACCGCGTTAAGCTCCTTCACGTTCTCCTGCACAAAAGATATGTCATCAGAATCACCAATAATAGTCTCAATAATAGAAGTATCAGCACAAAATTCAGAGCAAATATAATCATCCACCAATGAATCAATCATATGCACCCTCTCAACCTCATCATCCACATGTGGCAACTTGCAAGTATTAAAAATATTCAAATCCAAAGTCATGTTGCCAAAAGTAATTTTCAGTTGACCATCCCTACAATTTATTAAAGCATTGCATGTCGCTAGGAATGGTCTACCTAGGATGATAGGAGTAGCATTGGCAGTTTGGGGTCCTTGGATGTCTAGAACTATAAAGTCTGCAGGGTAGTAAAATTTGTCCACCTGAACGAGGACATCCTCAATGCATCCCTTTGGAACTTTAATAGATCTATCAGCTAGTTGCAATATAACAGATGTAGGTTTTAGCTGTCCTAACCCAAGCTGCACAAAAATAGGATATGGCAATATATTGACACTAGACCCTAAATCCAATAAAGCATTTCCAATCTTCTTAGTGCCAATGGTGCAAGTGATGGTGGGTGATCCAGGGTCTCTAAATTTAGGTGGTGTATTTTGTTGCACAATAGAGCTAACCTGTTCAGTCAAAAATGCTTTCTTTTTCACATTCAATTTTCTCTTAACAGTGCACAAGTCTTTTAGAAATTTAGCATAGGCAGGTATTTGATTAATAGCATCAAGCAATGGAATATTTATCTGACACTTCTGAAAAATTTCACGAATCTCAGTTTGATACTTATCTTTGTTTTTCTGAAGTAGCCGATGAGGGAAAGGTGCTGCATGTACATATGCTGCGGGTTCCTTCTCTTCAATGACATTCTTGCTTAAACCCACTTCCGTGCTCTCTTTCTGCACCTCCTCTTGCTCTTGAATTTCCTCTTCTTGGGTCTGAATTCCCTCTTCTTGCTCAGCTTCTCTGCTTGGTGGGTCAGGCTTCTGAATCTCTTTTCCACTCCTCAAAGTGGACACAGCTTGGCATGGCTTCATATTGTTTCCTGCAGAAGAAGATGAGCCCATATTAGGATTTGGAATTGACTGAGATGGAAGCTTACCTTTCTCCAATGTCGTTGTAAGCCTCGCCAAGCTCTCGCTCATCTGCTGACTTTGAGTCTGCTGAGCCTGAAATTGAGCCTGTTGTTGCTGCATTTGGGCTTGCTGTAATTGAATAAGCTGCTGAAGCGCATCACCAAATGGTTGCATCTGCTGTTGTGGCATTGGCTCATGGTCTCTCCTTTGGTTCCCACCTTGATAATTGTTGTTATATTGATTTTGTCTGAACGGCGGTGGAGCTTGCTGTTGAGATTGCTGATTGGGGCCCCAGTTTAAGTTTGGATTGTTGCGCCACCCCTTATTGTTGGAATTGAAATTCTGGTAGTTTGATGACACTTGATTCACCCCCGTTGGATTGCCTAGCATGCTCTTCAAAGCTGGAAGTGTAGGACAAGCACTAGTGTCGTGGCCACCAACGTCGTAAAGTGCACAAATTTGCTCTATCTCAACTGCCTTGGCCTCTTTCAAATTCATGGCATGAAGCTTGTTTGTGATCATGGCCTCCATCTTTGCCTCCAACGCATCCTCTGGCTTTAAATTGAATACCGCTCCTCGTGTAGGCTGAGATGGTGTAGAGTGGCCCCCTCTCTCGTAGTCTGAAGTAGTGTCCCATGTCTGCGCATTTTCTGTTATCTCCTCTAGGTACGTCCAAGCTTCATCTGGCTCTTTATCAAAGAATCCTCCATTGCACATCATCTCTACAAATTGCTTCATCTGCGGCTGCAGTCCATCGTAGAAGAAGCCAATAATCCTGCTTTTGTCGAAGCTATTATGTGGGCATGCAAGCAACAGCTCATTGAACCTTTCAAACGCCTGGTAGAATGTCTCCTCGCTTTTCTGGGCAAAGTTCATGATCTGCCGCTTCAGTCCCTGTGTCATGTGGATAGGAAAAAACTTCTTTAGAAATTCAGCCTGCAAATCAATCCATGTAGTAATAGAACGTGATGGCAATGCATTCAACCAATTTTTAGCTTTGTCTTTCAATGAAAATGGGAACAGTTTAAGATATACCGTGTCCTCGCTAGTTTTCCCATCAAAGCATGTCAAGCATACCTCCTCAAATCCTTTAATATGAAGATATGGATTTTCCTTGTCTAACCCATGAAAGGTGGGTAAGAGTTGGATCACCCCAGGTTTAAAATTGAAAGAATTTGCATCGGTAGGTAAAACAAAGCATGAAGCTGTGCTAGTCCTAGTGGGTATGAGTAAATCTTTTAAAGTCATAGGCACTCCAGGTTGCACATTATTTTCGTTATTGTTGCTAAAATTTTCATCCATATTATTATTAGCCATATCAAAACGTCTAGTCAACCTATGTGTCCTAGGAGTCCTATGCCACATAAACTAGCACAAATATTTTTTTAATGAAAGCAAACAAAATTTTATATACAATAAAGTGGAAAGATCTCACCGAAGGTCCTCTGAATGAAATAAATCGTAGTAACAAACCGTTCTCCCCGGCAACGGCGCCAAAAACTTGGTAGGCCCAAAATAGTGCTTCTCTCAAGCGCAAGAGTCCGTACAAGTAGTAAAATCTGGGAGTCCAGATGTCGAATCCTTGGGAGAAATACTGTTGAAACCACCGCTCAAATCAAATAGAAATCTGTCGGAAAGAAACTAACCACTTCAATAATGATGGTGATGATGGTGTGAAAGCGTGTTGTGAATATGTAATCAATGCGAACAACGAACTTAGCGTATGAAAGTATATATGAGAAATATGCACATGGTATGGGTTCGTTAGGATCAGTGATTCGTATACATTGGTTGATTAAATATAACTCAATAAATCCTCCATTTGGGAGCGATTCATCGGAAAATACCCTTTTGGGGGTTCAAGCACAATATGAATAAAGTCGTCGCTAAAATTATAATCCTACAAATACGGTATGAAACTCTCTTCTGGAGAGATCAAAGCTCACCCTTTTGGGGCGATCATCAACTTAATCACTTCTTTTGGAAGATGAAAAAGAGGATTTAATAATAAAAACTACAACTTTAGCGACATTTTCGATTAAGCACAATGACATTCAACCAAACGAATACGATTCACATCCCCTAACTACTCCATACCATGCACAAATAAGATTTAGCTACTCATAATGCAAGAATAAACAAAGTTCATAGCAAAATACATGGTTCTAATAGCAAAATACGATGAAAAACACCCAAATACGGTGTATGAGTTTAAGAAAATATCACCAAATCTCCAATCTAAGCCTCAAAACTCTCTGAAAAACTGAAGAGTGGCCTCTGGAAATTTACAGAATTTTTCTGAGAGAAAATTCGGCTCCTAAGTCCTCCAATACGCCAATAATATGCTCATAAACCCTAGAATACGCTTATATAATAGGCATTGCGGGTTTAATGAGCTAACGGGTTCAAAACCCGCACCCAATAGTACCCGAACCCGATCCGCAAGCCGCTGCACATCTACACCATTGGATCGTTGCAGGATGCGACCAGGATCTGCCACGTGGCCTTTAGAATTCGTGCACGCCCGCTCCACTTTCGATTTCGAATCAAACTCGCTTCGCCCTTCACCGTTTGATCATCATCGCACAGCTGCGATTTAGCCTAGCCTTCGCTCGTTCGCTGCTCAATGCGGGGTCGACATCATCCGTTGGATCGAAATCCAACGGTCCACATTGATCCCCGCCGCCCGCATTTCTCGTTCGAATCCGAATCGCTCCGGCCCGTTGGATCACCGTCCAACGTCCACGATCGTCCCTCGTCGGATCGCTGCGTATCCATCGTGAAGAGCATCTGGGCCGTAGATCGAATGGCGGGAATGAATGTCCTACTGACGCGTGTCTCGCCCGTCGAACGATCCGAACTCGATTAAGAGTTGTTTGCCGCCAGTCGATCGTCATCGAACGGTCACAATAAATTGCCGCGTCTCTCGTCTGCGGGCCGTCAGATTGGAATCACACGGCGTAAAATGTGCCACGTGGCAGCATGGTATTGGGCGGCGACCGTATATAAGCGTATTTCTTCCGTATTTCTCCAATTAAATGGTATTCTGCGTTCAAAAATACACAGTAATTAGCACAGGTATCAGAAAAATACAAATAAATAGTCGTTGTAATCATGAGATCGAGACCAAGCTAGAAAAAATATAAAAAATGCAGAAATACTCCAATAATTGCAGTTTTGCGCTCAAATTGAGTGTTTTCTCTAATAAATAATTGTGTAAAAAATACGTATGAATTAGAGAACAATGTAGCATCACATGAGCACAAAATAGGGCTAAATGGGGGTTAAATATGTAATATTGAACCCAAATCAAGAACGTACCTGACGAGGACCATACTTAGACATTCCCCACCGTTGCGGACTTCTAGAGGTTATTCCTTTTAGTCTGGGTGAGTAGCACCACTTTACTCTCTGCCTAGGTTGGGTGCTTCGTACTATTAGTTTCATTTTCTGCAGTTTATTGCCATGCTTAGGCTCCCTTTATTATACTTGTCATATGCTGGATATTATCCCTATCATAAAATGAATACATCCTTTTCTTTCTATACTTGTGTTGTTCCGGATTATATATATGCAAGAACCTGAAATTTTTGAATGGTACCCCTACAGACGCTTATTGGGTCCGAGCTTCACAGCTCCGGCTCAAGCAAGCCTTAGTCACGCCTTGCTTCCGTAGGTTTGGAAAGCGGGGCGTGACAACTCCTATAAAGCGACTCAAGAAACAACGTGCCAAGAGGACACTTCTGGATACCCACAACACTGAGGTATTCCTCTTACACGACCTTGTTTTCCAACTTATAATGCTCCTCCACAGCTCAGCCCGAGGACTCGTGTATCGGCCTCCCCATGAGCCACACTGATCCTACCGAGCAGCCTTCAGATCCATTCTGACTTAGGCATCGGAGGGGACTTGGTCGAAACCATGGTCCAACCCCCCTGACGAGCTTTCTCATCTGTTCAGTTCAAGTAATATCCAGCATACCGGGGCTACCCTTTGGCACCCAACCAGTCCGGAGCCGAACGCTCTTGCCCGGAGCCTATTCATCTCCACCCCCTACGGTGGTCGTCGCCCTGTCGAAGATCCCCTTTGACATGTCGACGCTCGGACCCGCACGCTCTTTGCCGAAGCCAAACAAGCTGCGCCCATCTCCCGGAGGCCACGTGCGACCCGCATGATCACGTTGACCTCTGCCCCCCAGTCAACCAATCAATGGTCAGAAAACACCCTGAAATAGCTACAAATCACCAACATACTATACTAAAGGCGTAAAACTCAAACAGCATACCAAATCCATAAATATGATTACGTATATTTCCAAACCATTAAAATTCAAACATTTTAGTTTGGTACTATCCTAAAGGGTCCAAGCTTGTTCAACCTAATCAACCCCAAATCTTCCTGTCATAGACTCATAGGATGTTGCCCCATGTGCATATTCTGCATGAGCCTTCACCCGCCATTTCAGACCACTACTTTCCTATCTTAGGCCAAAGCATATTCAAGTGGGCCAAAGCATCCTTCATTCTGTCCAAACTGGCTTCCAATGTTTTAGGTTTGTTCAAATATTTATGAATAACAATTACCATTCACTTTTTTGCTGCCTGCACATGGGTATCAACGTAAAGATACGTAATTGTTACGATCTGAATATCGGCCCAGTCGATCAAGGCCCATATGATCAAAGCCCAAGTAAGTAGCCCATCGAATCTCCTTAAGAAGAACTAGCTCAGAGAAGAAGCTCGTCGATGCTCAGAGCAGCCCATGCCTACAGAGCGGCAAACTTGTCAACTAAACCAAAGAGAAGAGCCCTCCAGCTGTTGCACATGGTTTACGTCAAGTCGCCCCATAGGAAGCTCGCCTAACTCTCTGCCCAGAAGAATCGTGCCCAAGGAAGGACTTGAGACTTCAAGATGGAGGCGACCTGCCACAAATATCTCTGACAGTCTCACACCTGACATCCTGACAATTGCACGCCTGATAGTTTCATGCCTGACAGCCTGATAATTGCACGCCTGATAGTTTCGGCTCTGACATACTCGGTCAAACTTTTGACACCCTGACACCGATAGCTCAGCTAAAGCAACCGACTCCAACAGCCTATAAATACCGACTCTCCTCCATCGACAAAGGAGTTGGCTAATTAGTAAGAAATCCTAACACTTCTATTTACATTCAAGGTCGAATATCCTCCATACATTCAGGCTTTCCACACAAGTTTTCCATGTGGATGATGATCTACCTTTGAGATCGTCCGACGTTCTCCAAATAGTCATCAATTGACTTAAGCATCGGATATGCTCTCGGTTGACAGCCAACCGAGCCTTTCTAACGAGTTTTTCTTCTTGCAGGAAGCTCGCCTCAGTTATCAGCGGTCGAAGCGACCCACGGTAACCTTCACCAATTGACGTCCGACCTTCACTAAACAAAGGGTGACCTTGAGATCTTCCTCCTCAAAGTGCTCTCAAATGCGTGATTAGCCTCGTCTACACCCCAAACACTTGTAATCATTGTAACCGTGATTCCCATTTTAATACAAATTCATTGTTAGCGGATTTTACCCCGCAACAGTAATATTTCCTATACAGTTGATGTTGATATCCAGAAAAAGCTACTTTCTGGGTAAAATTCATACACGTACGATATTGAACTTGCATCAATTGGTTAGCCATGTATGAGAAATCTATTCTAATACACATATCCAAACTTGATCATCTTAGCAAATTAAAAACAACAACAATATTTACTCATTTGATTGAACTAATAATGTTGAATATTGGATCCCCCAATTTGGTTTTGATGATAAGCAAACATAAATTATCGTAATTAACTCCTTCATTTGCAGCTAATTAAAGCGTTGCCAAATCTACAATCAATATTATCAAAAAGCAACAACTGATAGAATTTATGGCATGAAAAGAATTTAAGGAATTAAACGAAGAACTCAAGAGAGGGGATTAAAATGTAATTTTCTTTATTCTTTACTTCTTTGAGTTATTAGAATGTTAGGTTTTGAGTTAACTGATTAGAGACACATACACATCATGCATGTAGCAATATTAGATAAGCCCCTAAATGACTCCATATGATTACAAGACACTAAATCTCAAATATGAGATGTTTACCAGGATCAGCCATCTGAAGGCAACCCCTTAGATGTCTGATGTGCATGTTTTTCATTAGATTGGCACCCACTGATACCTTAGCCGTCTAACTGCTTATGTCCAAACAGTTAAACCATTTCCAACAGTCTCAAAACTCTTCTCCAGTCGGTGAAGACAATCGGTTTAGATTTCCCAATAGTTGGATAGTCTCTGGCCTTGTAACGACCACTTTTCGTTGTACTTTGTTCGTGCACGTGCTTTTGGCCGTGCACGTGTTTATTTTAGACTTTATTTGATTGTGACCACTTTTGTGTGATATGCCGTTGTGAACATATCTGAGAGTGTTAAATAGTGGCACTATCTTGGAACGACATTTCTCGAGTCGTTTTCCCACAATTTAATATTACTCGATGAGACGTGACGATTTTCACTTTTGACGGGAGACGTTTCTATTTTTAGTTTCGTTGTCCAACATCGAAATTGAGATCCGTCTTCTTAGTTAGCTCACTTTCGTCATCACGATCACCCCGATATTTATTTTATTATTTTTGGAGTTTATTTGACCACTTTTATATTTTTAGCAAGGTTTATAATATTTTTAATAATTACGTTTTAAATTATTTTCGGCCAAATAAAATATATTTGAGTTTCAAACGTTTTAAATAATTTTTGAGCCAAATCTTAGACCCTATCTTGGCCTTACCCAATCCCTATGTGATTAGGAAGAGTAGATTTGAATTTTAAATTATTTTAAACTCCTAATCCCATTAGGATTAGCCCTAGACCAAGTCAACACATCTACACTATATAAACAACCCCTAGGAAGAACTATTTTCGCAAGAAATTAACCCTAGCCACTTCCAAAACCCAAATTTGACGTTGCGACGAATCGTCGCAACGTTGCGACGAACTTCCGCCGCACGACCGAGGAAACTAGGCCATTTTCCCCGCACCGACCGCTGCAGCCGCCCGCACCAAGCCTCACACCGACCCGCTGCTACCGCCCCCTCCAATCGCCCGCTCCGACTGATAGGATCTCTCAGTCAGACCGAGAGACCCGCTCCGCATCCCCGCATCTCCGCACCGCACCGACCCCCGCACCGTTCGCCCGCTCCGCTCCGCGTCTGACCGAGCCATTCGCCCGCACCAACCGCCCTCCGCATCGTTGCAACGTTGCGACGTTGCAACTCTCGTTCCCCCGTGTCTGACCGACGGCCCTCCCCGCTGCGACCGAGAGAACCAGGGCCGCACCGACCCAAGCGCTGCACACCCCGTCCCCCAGTGTCTGACCGAGCAAATCCCCTGCACCGAGGCTGTACGACCGAGAGACATTCGTCGCAACCCCGCACCCGTCGCACCACTTGCCTCCGTGGGCCCCCCAAGTTCTCCAGAGGTATTGTGGGTCCCCCATAGGTCCCTAGGACTACTGTGGGCCCCACCTAGGTGCGTTCTCTTCGAGGAATTGTCGCGTACGACGTTGCGACACGTCGTAGCCCGTCATCGCACGTGCTAGCTTTGGAATCTGGATTCGTTGCTCCGATTGATGCTCTGAACTTTCCAGCGAGGAATCTATATTGGAATCAAGACTTGGAGCGCGATATTATTATTCCAACCCCTGGCTTCGCTACCCGACGCCAGTGTAGCTTTCGCGTCGTGTTGAGGTAATGTTTTACACCCCTAGGACCCCCAACCCAATTGCATGCTAAACAAGACTAAAAATCAGTATTTTTAAAGTATTTTAAATGTTTTAGAAATCACTAATCAAGATTAATAAAACGGATGTAGGCCGGTGGACTTGAGCATGTAGGATATCGTGACTTTGGACTCGTTGTACGGTGTTTCTCTGACGTGATACTTGCAGGAAAGTGAAACTTGCCAACTCTTGTGTAGGGCCGTGTTTTTAGGCCACTTCCTTGTTTTAGCGTAAAAAAGACTAGTCAGTGAAATGATAGCTGGCTAGACGCCTACTTGATCTAGTTTGACAACGAAACTAGATCTGTCACCTAATTGATCTAGCTTGACAACGAAGCTAGATCCAACCCTTTAAACTTGTTGTTCATGCATACTAAACTGTCACGTTTACTTTCCTTACCTGTACGCCTTACTACCTGCCATGTCATGTCATCCATGCATTGAATGTCGCATTCGTAGCACACGCTACAATACTTGTACTCGTACTTCCTTGTCCGGCTAGGTGCACGCCTAGGCCATATGTTAAAACACTTCCTGGCTTGTGGTCCAGAAGCGGGCCTCATGTGTTGGTCAAAAGACAATGCCCGATACACGTGGAGGGGTAGGGATAAACGATCACTTGAGCTTAGGAGTTGGCCCGCGCAGCCACTCTAGCCAAAAGACGGAATCTCTGTGCACGAGGTGCTTACTTTACGTGTCTTGTACTTGTCTTGTGAATGATTCATGTAATACTTGTCATCCATGCCATGTTTAAACACCATGCTCGTACTTTACTTTACTTTACTTTACCTGTTGCACTCATACTTTAACTGCCATGTCATCGCATCATGCTAGAACTGCTAGGTTGCTTTACTTGTGCCTACTTTCAGTTTCCTTGCACAAGTCTCTTGTAGACTTGCTGACATGTGCCCCTTGCTCTTTTGGGTGTCACATGTTAGACCCTGAGCCAGAGACGGTTGTTGAGGACGAGGTGTTTGATGACACTGAGCCTGAGCCTACGTTCGTTGAGGAGTTCGAGGTCACCGGAGACCAGTCTTAGTGACTGTTGAATTGCTTTTGCTTTAGGTTGCTGTTAGTTGTCGGTGCTTGCACCATTACTTTGTTTTCGTACCTTGTACTTTTGTTGGCCATGCTGGGGCCTCTTTTAGACTCTTTTATTTTAGCCTGGTGGCTTTTCTGCGATGTGGAGATTTATTATTATGGATATTCTGAGATGTTTCTTTTGTCTCTTTAGTTATTATTATCTTTGTTTCGTTTCACGTTGCAAGGACCTGCAGTTTAAAGTGATTGACGCTTATCGGACTTGCAGCTTTATAGCTTCAAGTCTGAGCGGACCTTCTCACGCTTCGCCTCCACGTTTTTGGGAAGCGGGGCGTGACAGGTTTTGTTGGTGGCCCATGCAGGTCCTATCTTGCGATTGCGAACTAACAGAACAATGATAATAAACGGAATGTCCATTAAATAACTTGCAACATCCAAGTCATTAAGCTTTGAGTCTAATTTGTTTGTTCGTTTTCTATGTCATTAGATGGCTAGACGACGACAGACCCGATCTGGCAGTGGGCCCAATCGTGCTGAGGAGCTGGATAGAGAGCCCACCAATGCTGAGATCATGAGGATGATGCATCAGATGATGCAGGTGCAGCAGGGCATGCTCCAGAATGTGGTTGCTTATGGGGTTCCTATGTGGTTTTCTATGATGTTTCAGTATGTTGATAGTCTATGACGTTAGTCTGTCAGTCACTAGGTTCTATAAGTTTGGCGTTCGTATGGAGTTAGTCTGCTGTTTTTGGTGGGTGTTTGCTTTATGTCATGTTGGTATTTCAGATGCCTATGCTGTACTGCACTTTCTTAAGTTGGGTTCTCATCAATGTTATGTTTAATATATAATGGTTCGTTTGTGTACTTTGTCTCTCTGCTTGCTGTTCTCCTTAAGTGTTATTATATTTTGTTCCTTATATAGTCCTTACTTCCTCTGTTTTTGTTCATTTATTAATCTCCTTCATTTTTTTAATTTGGCCTGCTACGAAATATCGTAGCCTGCCAATTTCTCTGGTCCACTTTTTGTGGATGACAAAGGGGGAGAAATCTGCATATATTCAGGGGGAGTTTATATTGAGTTTATATTCATATACTCAGGGGGAGTAATATGAGTAACATCACATTTGTTCATGTTAATACATATTATATTTTTTTACTAACATGATTATTTCACATTTGATACTTCATTATTTGTCAT
Organism: Scilla litardierei; assembly: GCA_030789695.1. Lineage (NCBI taxonomy): Eukaryota > Viridiplantae > Streptophyta > Magnoliopsida > Asparagales > Asparagaceae > Scilla > Scilla litardierei. The sequence continues at coordinate 29,055 of JAULAV010004291.1, forward strand.
CATCAAAAAGGGGGAGAATGTTGGAACTTGGTATTTTCCATCCTCTCTTCCATAAAGTTTTGATGTGACAAATCAATATATTTCATGTTACTAACTTTATCTATGCAGATGTGCAGCTTTAACGCAAATTTATTCACGTCACGCATATGATCAAAGTACAAGGAGTTTCTGCAAAAACAACCTTGCTACTCAAATTACGTGTGAAACACGTATCTACGGAATGATGTAATTTTTACTTTTTAGATAGCTTCAGGGCCTTGGTTATATCTTATCATATATCCCTAAAGCTCAAATCTACATCATCTCCTAACTCATTTGATCCTAAGTCAAAATTCGTATTTTTAAGTATTAGCCTACTAGGATTTATCCTAGCCTACCAAAACAGTTATATCTTGGCTTGATACTTTCAGAAAAGGATCTATCCGTTATCTATTCCACGCCACCAAAATTTTGTGACCGTTTGTTACCGTTACAAAATTGGCAGGCTACGAATTTTCGTAGCATGCCAAAATGCTTTTGGGACTGAAATTTTCCAGAACAGTTTCTGACCGTTCTCCAACGTTCCTCTCAGTTTCTGAACGTTGTGCAACGTCTCTTTTAGAGCCGTTCACAACCGTTTCTAAAACCTATAAAAGGAGGGGTACCCCCTCTCATTTTCCACACACTTTCCTCTTCTTAATTCTGATTTTGTTGAAAGCAAGTCCTTGATTCTTTTAAGTAATTCTGCCATTAGTTGTTCTTTTCTTATTTGTAAGAAGAAATCATTAGATTTCTCTCTTCTTTTAAGAACGGAAGAACTTGGATTTTCAACATCACTTTTGGAAAGTTGTTTGTGTTCATAATTGCAAGAAGATATCAATAGATCTCTCTCTTCTTTTATGAACCAGAGAACTTCAAGTGTTGCGCTTCATTACATATCTTTTACATCTTGAAGTTCATCTTCTAAACACCATCCTTGAATTCATTCTCTAAAATTTATAACAAGGCTATAGGTGTTTTTCTATTTCTTATTTAACAGGTTGGAATCTCTGTTTAGAGATTGTACAAAGTTTGGGACACGGGGAGTGTCGCCATTTTTGTAAGTTCATGCTTGCGGGGCAAGTGATTATAGTGGATTGAAAATCTCTACGGGGTAGAGGACTGGAGTAGGATCACAAGGATCCGAACCAGGATAAATCTCTGTGTTTGCGATTGATTTAATTTTCCGCACTTGTCATTTTATTTCTGTGCCATCTTTGCAAATATTACTAACATCTTATTTGCGACAATATTTTTTATATACACTATTCACCCCCCCCTCTAGTGTATTGATCCTTACAGGCTAAAATTACACAGAACACTTAGAGTGCTCCTCGCCACGAGCCAGGAGCGAAGCAGTTTCGGGAGCTGGGCCCGACGTACTTTGATGGATCTGAGGGACCGTTGGCTGTTGAGGAGTGGATCAGGAACATCGAGGATAATCTGAAGATGTCGAAGGTCAACCCGGCTGGATGGGTTGATCTGGCGAAGAAGCAGCTTAAGGATAATGCCCGAAATTGGTGGGATGCAGAGGAGGAGCTGTTGGTGAGCCCTATACCTTGGGCTACTTTCAAGTCTAGGTTCAATGAGGAGTACTTCCCGAAGGCTGCCAGGAGGGAGATGTTGCAGCGCTTCATTGAGCTGAAGCAGGGGAATCTGACGGTGGACCAGTACCACCAGGAGTTTACTAGGCTGAGTCGCTTCGCACCGAAGATGGTAGAGGATGCTGAGGAGAAGGCTCAGAGGTTTCTGCAGGGTCTTTCCCTAGACTTGCAGAGCCTGATGTCTACGACGGATATGGAGTCATATCAGAAGTTGCTGGTAGCTGCTCGGAGACAGGAGAGGATTGCGAAGCAGAAGAGAGGACTGATTTCTGGAGCTGGGAAGAGGCCTATTGAGCAGGTCAGAGGAGTGGTTAGGCCTGGGACTAGGCCTAATCAGCCAGTGCAGTTCAAGAGGCCAGGTGTGCCTCCTCAGAAGACTTGCTATTTCTGTGGCAAGACCGGGCATGTTAAGGAACAGTGTAGGAAGATGTTGGGACAGTGACTGATTTATGGAGATCATACTCATGCTATGAAGGAGTGCCCGAAGTCTAAGCTACCTTGGAAGGAACCAGTCGTAGCACAGCCGTTGCAGCAGAGAGCACCTGTACCTGCAGGTCGCGGAGCACCCCTCGCTCCACAGAAGCAGGCTTTTCAGTAGGCTATATAGCTGAGGAGGCATGCTTATCTGATGACGGCAGTGGAGAGCGAGGCTGTGGATGAGGTTATCGCAGGTAACTCTCAAACTAGTTGTTTCCTTCCTTAGATAGTTTTGATTGTTAGCTTATGTTTGTTTGATTGCATATGATTGTTTGTTAGAATAGGGTTTGATTGTTAGACTGTTTATTAGGTGTGATTTTGGTTTGCACGTTTCCTGCACGAGTCCTCTTTGACTCCGGTGCATCGATGTGCATTATTTCTCGGAGCTTCATGGAGAAGCATTCCTTGACGACTTCCCCTCTTCCCAAGAGTTGGAATATCGTTACAGGAAATGGCGTGATCTCGGTGCATCGTGGGTGCAATTCTTGCCCTTTGGTGGTCTGTGGACATGAGCTTTACGCTGACTTTATTGTCCACGACATCATCAACTACGATGCAGTGCTTGGAATGGATTGGCTTGCGAGCTTCTATGCTACGATCGATTGTCGGAGGAAGAAGGTGGTGTTCGAGGTCCCTGGGCACCTGGTGTTTGAGTTCAGTCGTGGCAGCAGTTCGCTTGGTCCTGTCAGGTTTCGGGCTAGACCAGTGGAGCTTGTTGCTATGCAGATGGAGCAGGATAGACCAGCTGTGGTACGTGAATTCGACGACGTCTTCCCCGAGGAGATGTCTGGACTGCCGCCCGATCGAGCTCTCGAGTTTTCGATCGATCTTATTCCAGGAGCGTAGCCTATTTCGAAGGCGCCGTATCAGATGGCTCCAGCAGAGTTGGAGGAGTTGCGTAGGCAGCTGGATGAGCTTCTACAGAAGGGATACATCAATCCTAGTGTGTCTCCGTGGGGAGCACCGGTGTTGCTGGTGAAGAAGAAGGATGGTTCGCGTCGTATGTGTGTGGATTACCGGGAGCTGAATGCTGTGACTCTCAAGAATAAATATCCCTTGCCTCGGATAGATGACATCTTTGATCAGCTCAGAGGATTGAGGGTGTTCTCTAAATTGGATTTGATAAGTGGCTACCATCAGCTTAAGGTGAAGAAGGACGACATCCCGAAGACGGCTTTCAGGACGAAGTATGGTCACTACGAGTTCGTGGTTATGCCATTTGGTGTAACCAATGCACCCGCATTCTTTATGAACCTGATGAATCTGGTCTTCTACGACTTTCTAGACAAGTTTGTCGTTATCTTTATTGACGACATCCTGATCTATTCAAAGTCAGAGGAAGAGCATGCCTCGCACTTGAGGACAGTGTTGGAGATCTTGAGGAAGCATCGTTTGTTTGCGAAGTATTCCAAGTGCGAGTTTTGGCTGGATAGAGGTGATTTTCTCAGGCATGTGGTGTCTGGTGATGGAATTTCTGTGGATCCCGAGAAGATTGTGGCTATCAGAGAGTGGCCGGTTCCGCAGTCGGCGTCTGAGATCCAGAGCTTCCTTGGACTTGCAGGATATTACCGACGTTTCATTAAGGACTTTTCCCGGATTGCTGAGCTGATGACCAGACTGACGCGGAAGGATGTACCATATGTTTGGTCTGATGATTGCGAGAAGGCTTTTGGTATTCTGAAGGAGAGATTGACGACCGCCCCTGTACTTGTTGTGCCTGATCGGAGTGGAGGATTCGAGATCTTTTGTGATGCTTCTGGCAAGGGTCTGGGATGTGTGTTGCATCAGTATGGGTATGTGGTTGCGTATGCTTCTCGTCGGCTTAAGGCTCAAGAGAAGAATTACCCGACACATGATCTGGAGTTGGCTGCTGTCGTGTTTGCGCTGAAGATTTGGAGGCACTTCCTGCTGAGTGAGAAGGTGAAGATCTTCACCGATCACAAAATCTTGAAGTATATCTTTACTCAGAAGGAACTCAACATGCGACAGCGTCGATGGTTGGAGCTCATGGCAGACTACGAGATTGGTTTGCAGTTTCACCCTGGCAAGGTGAATGTGGTTCCGGATGCGCTGAGCAGACTTCCGGCGGTGATGATGTTGACCTCGCAGTGGAGATTGCAGCAGGATTTTTGCGAGACTGTTATCGAGATTATTCTTCCTGGAGAGACTTCTTTGTTGATGAGCATACAGATACAGTCGACGATCATGGATAGGATCAAGGCTGGACAGGCTGGAGATGCTAAGCTTGTGAAGATTCGGGAGCAGGTGGAAGCCGGTCTGCGGACTGACTTTTTGATTCACGAGGATGGTTCACTGAGATTTGGAGCCAGGTTGTGTGTGCCAGCTGGGGATATCAGAGAGGAATTATTAATGGAGGCACACAGTTCGTCGTATTCCGTGCATCTTGGTGGGACCAAGATGTACAAGGATCTTCGTCTGAACTTTTGGTGGCACGGTATGAAAAGGAGTGTGGCTCGGAGTGTAGCCAAGTGTTTGGTTTGCCAACAAGTAAAGGCGGAGCATCAGCGTACGGCAGGGTTGCTACAACCACTTCCGATTCCGGAGTGGAAGTGGCAGTACATCACTATGGATTTCGTGACTTGACTACCTCGGTGTCCGAAGCAGAACGACTCAATTTGGGTGATCGTAGACCGATTGACCAAATCTGCGCACTTTATTCCCTTCCGAGTCGGACAGTCTACTTAGACGCTAGCGAGGAGATATATGGAGGAGATCGTACGACTTCACGGAGTCCCCGTGAGTATCGTGTCGGACAGAGACACGAGATTCACATCTCAGTTTTGGCAGAGTCTGCAGAAGAGCTTGGGTACGAGTCTGAGTTTCAGCACGGCGTACCACCCACAGACGGATGGCCAGTCCGAGAGGACGATTCAGATTTTGGAGGATATGTTGAGAGCGTGCATGCTGGACTTTAAGGGATCTTGGGATGATCATCTCCATCACGTTGAGTTTGCCTACAATAACAGCTACCAGGCGAGTATTGGAATGGCGCCTTTCGTCGCACTATATGGAAAGAAATATCGATCGCCACTGAGCTGGGATGACATTGGAGATCGGGAGCTGTTATGACCGGAGATGATTGTGGAGGCCGTGGATGTTGTGAGGAACATCCGGGAGAAGCTGAGGATTACGCAGGACCGTTTCAAGCATTGGACCGATGCTAAACGGAGACCGTTGGAGTTTCAGCCTGGCGATCATGTCTTTCTGAAGATTTCTCCGAACCGCGGAGTTATTCGATTTGGGAAGGCAAGCTGAGTCCGAGGTTCATTGGACCGTTTGACGTGATACTTGCAGGAAAGTGAAACTTGCCAACTCTTGTGTAGGGCCGTGTTTTTAGGCCACTTCCTTGTTTTAGCGTAAAAGAGACTAGTCAGTGAAATGAAAGCTGGCTAGACGCCTACTTGATCTAGTTTGACAACGAAACTAGATCCGTCACCTAATCGATCTAGCTTGACAACGAAGCTAGATCCAACCCTTTAAACTTGTTGTTCAGGAATACTAAACTGTCATGTTTACTTTCCTTACCTGTATGCCTTACTACCTGCCATGTTATGTCATCCATGCATTGAATGTCGCATTCGTAGCACACGCTACAATACTTGTACTCGTACTTCCTTGTCCGGCTAGGTGCACCCCTAGGCCACATGTTAAAACACATTTCCTGGCTCGTGGTCCAGAAGCGGGCCTCATGTGTTGGTCAAAAGCCAATACCCGATACACGTGGAGGGGTAGGGATAAATGATCACTTGAGCTTAGGAGTTGGCCCGCGCAGCCACTCTAGCCAAAAGGCGGAATCTCTGTGCACGAGGTGCTTACTTTACTTGTCTTGTACTTGTCTTGTGAATGATTCATGTAATACTTGTCATCCATGCCATGTTTAAACGCCATGCTCGTACTTTACTTTACTTTACTTTACCTGTTGCACTCATACTTTAACTGTCATGTCATCGCATCTTGCTAGAACTGCTAGGTTGCTGTACTTGTGCCTACTTTCAGTTTCCTTGCACAAGTCTCTTGTAGACTTGATGACATGTGCCCCTTGCTCTTTTAGGTGTCATATGTTAGACCCTGAGCCAGAGACGGTTGTTGAGGACGAGGTGTTTGCTGACGCTGAGCCTGAGCCTACGTTCGTTGAGGAGTTCGAGGACACCGGAGACCAGTCTTAGTGACTGTTGAGTTGCTTTTGCTTTAGGTTGATGTTAGTTGTCGGTGCTTGCACCATTACTTTGTTTTCGTACCTTGTACTTTTGTTGGCCATGCTGGGGCCACTTTTAGACTCTTTTATTTTAGCCTGGTGGCTTTTCTGCGATGTGGAGATTTATTATTAGGGTAAATGACTGGAAAATACCCTAACGTTTCAGCGTTTCTCACAAATATACCCTATCGTTCACTTTGGGACAAATTGGTCCAAACGTTTGGCAAAAATTGACGATGTTGTACACGTTTTGAGTTTGCCGTCAGAAAAGGTCTTCAAAATACCCAAACGTTTCAGATTTTCTCACAAAAATACCCGAACGTTTCAGTATGTCTCACAAAATACCCTAACGTTTCAGCGTTTCTCATAACAATACCCAAACGTTAGGGTATTTTTGTGAGACATACTGAAACGTTCGGGTATTTTTGTGAGAAAATCTGAAACGTTTGGGTATTTTGAAGACCTTTTCTGACGGCAAACTCAAAACGTGTACAACATCGTCAATTTTTGCCAAACGTTTGGACCAATTTGTCCCAAAGTGAACGATAGGGTATATTTGTGAGAAACGCTGAAACGTTAGGGTATTTTCCAGTCATTAACCCTTATTATTATGGATATTCTGAGATGTTTCTTTTGTCTCTTTCGTTATTATTATCTTTGTTTCATTTCGCGTTGCAAGGACCTGCAGTTTAAAGTGATTGACGCTTATCGGACTTGCAGTTTTGTAGCTTCAAGTCTGAGCGGACCTTCTCACGCTTCGCCTCCACGTTTTTGGGAAGCGGGGCGTGACAGGCCTCCTTGTTCAAATGTCTAATGACTTGTTATCAGACACTCTACAGTGACTCAGGCGTCTAAAAACACATCTACAGTCGACTGGAATACAACCATTACAGTGCATTTAATGCACTTCAACAGTGACCCAGGCATCTGAAAACCCTTCTCCAGCCGTCTAATTTTTTCAGGACCCAGTCGGTATAAATCCGTTGCAGCATTTAATTCTACTTCATTTTCTTGGTTTTAGGCTATTCATTGAGCTGCATTTTAGGTAGAAGTTGTTGGGTTTTGAGCAAGCTTCCATAGGGGATTTCCATCGACTAGCCCAAGGCTTAGCAGCCGGGGAAGCATCGGAAGAAGGAAAAACAAATCAAAAAAATGCTTTTATGAAATACACCCTACGAAATAATGCTCCTTTTTGCATGATCTTTTATTATGTAGGAAGAAGGAAAAAATCGATCTCGTCTAGACAGATCTAATATATTGTCTGCATAATTAAAAACATACCTTATGCTTTGCCATTGCAAACCAATCCCTTAGGAAGACACCCCAAAGCGATTCAATACCTCTGTCAAGAGGCGACCACTTGCTCTAAAAGTTTCACATTTAGCTGAATCCTCGTACCAAGCTTCAAATCTAATCGAAACATCATTCGAGTCTTGCTAGAACCTGAAAGGAAGCAAAAAGGAATGAGGGAAAAAAATTAGTCGCCTTTAGATCTAGGTTTGCTCACTCTAATTTGTAAGGACCCTAGCTATGAGGAAAACACTAGAAGGGTGGTCGAATAGTGTTTATAAAATTTAAACGATAGTTATTCAATTTAAATTACTAACCAACAATAAATGTGGAATTATAAATTAACCCAAAATGAAACAAGCTAACACAAAGGATGTTTCAAGAGTTCAGATTACCCAAGTCAAATCCCGACTTGTTCCCGGTTATCCTACGTCCCTTCCACCCGGATACCTCTGGACACTCAAGTTAGAACCCTAACTTGAGGTTTCCTTTAAACCCACTTGTAGCAACCTTACAAGTGAAATCGAAACAAAATCGATGTCCTTGACTCCAATAACTTGGGATCAAGTAAACCACTCTCACAAACCGAGAGTAAAACTAATATCAAAAGATATAAAATAATGAAATAGCAACACTTACAATCACCTATGCCTTGAAGTAGAACTAGAAGGAGCAAGTGTGTTGTGTGTTGATGTCTCTTCCAAGAAGAGAGAAAGCCATTTCTATTGTCACCACCAAATGCCTAGAGGATAGCATTTTCGACCGCCAAGGCTTCCACGTTCGCAGGCGACAGTGGAGCCATGGCTCTGGTCCCTGCAGGAATCCTGGCCCAAATGTCTCAGCTGCTACCCTCCGCAATCCCAGAGATCTATGCTAAGTATATTCGGCTCCCTACACAGTCTGCCTCCCCGTGCCCAACGAGCGGGTTTGCTTCCCTAGGGACTACGTGGTCGACGTATACTACCCGACCTTTGCCTTGGGGTTCCGCTTCCCGTTCTATCCCTTCATTCTTCTCGTCCTCCACTTCATTGAACTCCCTCTCTTTCAATTGATGCCGAACTCCATCAGCGCGATTGTCGGATTTCTCGTTCTCTGCTCTGCCCACGGGATAAGTCCGACGTTACCGCTCTTCCAGTACTTCTTCGCGGCAAAGAAGAAGGATGAATACTACCATGTCTATGCAAAGAAGGGCAGACTTCTCATCCTCGAGCTACCGGGCATGGTGAGGGACTGGAAAGAAAGATTCGCCTTTTTCTTGACTCCGGTGGACTTGGCTCTGAGGTCGAATTGGGGGACTCTGAATCTCTCAGTGAATGCCGAAGTGGTCTTGGAGGGGAGCGACCTGGAGAATGCCAAAATTCTGGAGGAGATCCCAAAGGAGAGCAGGGTCTTTCATAGACCTGGTTGCAGACGAGATGATCGCCCAGCACGTCTGGTTTGAAGGTACTCCAAGTTTCACGAGCAACTTCTGAAATGCTCACCCTGATCTGTTTTCTTTTTGCAGGCGCAGCCATGAGCATGTCCATGGAGGAGGTGATGAAGAAGGCGAGGGAGGCGTTGTCAAAGTAGCTGCCAATCAAGGGCAAGGGCTAGCAGCCTGCCTCAAGGAGCTCGGCACCGGCCGGGCAGAAGCGGAGTCTGGATGCGTCCGCTACCGCTCGAGCCGAGAAAGCGGAGCGGATCAAGAAATCAAGGAAGGAGCCTGTGGCCACAACTTCTATATCCCGCTCGAGCGAGGCGGTAGCTGGCAGAGTAGTCCACCTCGACCCGGATGAGCCCGCGGTCAGCCCTGTGGCCGTGAGTACCGATGCCCACCGATCAGTGCTACTGCCATCGTCTCCACTAGTTCAGCCGCTCTACTGAGACCCCCGATGGTGTCGACCACTACAAGCCATCTTGTAGTGGCGACCTGGCCCTACAGATGCCCATTATACGGGCTGGGGAAGCTGGGCCATCTGACCTACGAGGCCGAACTGGCCACCTTCAAGTCGACGAAGGAGGCGGTTCTCGCCATTCCGTCGGAGACGATCATCGCACCGCACTACCCGGTGGGGGCCCATGCATCTGTATTTGATGAGGCCGATGTGGCGGCCCGCCTGGCGGAGAATAGCGTGCTACCGAGGCACCGAGAGTCTATGTGGAATGTTGGTGCTGAATGCCTCTGTGACACAGCCATCTGGTATAGCATGTAGGTTCGTCTCCCTTCGCCTAAGATGTAGGACTTCTTCTTTTTTGATATGCTTATGATTTTTGATTTTCTTTGTAGACAGTCGCAGCTCTGGTGTCTCTCCAACGACACTTGTTGGAGGTAAACCGGCTTGAGGCTACACTCGGGAGGAAGGTGATCGCCCTCAAGGACACTGACGTGAAGCTGAAGGATGTCATCGAGAGGTTGATAAAGGTCAAAGGGGATTACAAGACCCAGAAGGACAAGGCTGCCAGGCTGGACAAGGCCACTGGGGAGCTGCAAGAGAGGGTCTGCGAAGAAGAGGCCCGGAGGGTTGCCACCGAGAAGCTCCTGGCCTCGAAGAAGGAGGCGGCCATGACAAATATCGCCGAGCTGGAGCAGCAAAATGCTGAGACGGAGAAGGTCGACCTAGATAAGGTCAGGGTCCAGGCCGTTCTTCAGTACCAAAACAGCGATCTTGTCCCCGCGCTGATGGCCATGAGGGTGGATGGCTTCGACGACGGTCTGGAGGCTGGCTTCGAGAGCGCCAAGGCGAGGTTGGAAAAGCTCTACCCCAGCATGAATATTGACTTTGCATGGCTATCAGTGGTGTCCGATGACGAAGCGGAGGCTTCTACTGCCTCTGAGGCTGAGGTGATGGAGATTCCGGCCGACGACAGCCATGGAGGCGACCATGCAGACTCCTAGGCCCCGTAGGGCGGTGGTCAAGGGAGTGGCAGCCAAGTCGAGGAACCATAGGTTAGGGTGAGAATGTATGACCGACCCTGGGGCCGACCCCGTAGACTTTTTATGTTTTGACCCTGAGATGTAAGAAGTTAGATGAAATAAAATTAAAATTTTTGCTCACTGTCGCTGTTGTACGTTTTGTTCGTTTATGCGAATTGTGCTTTTGTATGTGTATGCCCCCAACATTCTGCTATTAATGAGCCCAAGGCTGAGGAGAAGGAGAATGTTGTAGAGTTGCATGTCTAGTCTGGATCTGATGGAGAGCTGCCGAGAGGAAGCAATAGGGAGGAGCCAACTCCGTGGCCTCTGTTGGTGGGCGAGCTGCCCCAGAGGTCTTTGAGAGGGCAGGTATTGGGCCATCGCCGACCCCGTAACATCTGTAATCGGGTGGGTATTGGGTCGTCACCCACCCTATATGTCTGCTCCAGATCTGATGGCGAGCTGTCGAGAGGGGGGCGATAGGAGGAGTCGACCCTGCGGCCTCTGTTGGTGGGCGAGCTGCCCCGGAGGTCTTTGAGAGGGTGGGTATTGGGCCATCGCCGACCCTGTAACCTCTGTAATCCGACAGGTATTGGGCTGTCACCGATCCTGCATGTCTGCTTCGGATCTGATGGCGAGCTGCCGAGAGGGGGGCGATAGGGAGGAGCCGACCCCGTGGCCTCTGTTGGTGGGCGAGCTGCCCCAGAGGTCTTTGAGAGGGCAGGTATTGGGCCGTCTCAAACCTACAATCTCTATAATCGATCAGGTATTGGGCCGTTGTTGACCCCACATGTTTGCTCCAGATCTGATGGCGAGCTGTCGAGAGGGGGTTGATAGGGAGGAGCCGACCTCGCGGCCTCTGTTGGTGGGCGAGCTGCCCCAGAGGTCTTTGAGAGGGCAGGTATTGGGCCGTTACCGACCCTACAACCTCTGTAATCGGGTGGGTATTGGGCCATCATTGACCCTGCATATCCGCTCCGAATCTGATAGCGAGTTGCCGAGAGGGGGGCGATAGGGTGGAGCTGATCCCGCGGCCTCTGTTGGTGGGCGAGCTGCCCCGGAGGTGTGCGTTACAAATTCTTGGGCTTCCAGATATTTATCTGACCTTTACTGTGGCGTCCAACTTTTACAGGAGGACTGAAATGCAAATTCGGGCGACTCACTGAGTGTACAAACACAGAGGTTTATTAAAAAAATATCGACAGAATATACATGTGCATTTATTGAAAATATTTGAGTAAATGCTCGACATTCCAAGGATGGGCCAGCTCCTCGCCCTCCATGGTTGCCAAAATGTATGTCGCTGGTCCCAGACGTCTGTTATGGTGCAGGGACCTTCCTACTTTGCATAGAGCTTGCCTCGCCAGCCGATCTCGGGTCTGGAAGTGGCGTCCCAGAGGACGAGGTCGTTGACTCTGAAGCTTCGCTTCCTGACACGGGAGTTGTAGTACCTCGCCATCCTTTGGATGTGCTTGATCAAATTTGTTAGTGCACGATCCCTTACCTTGTCAATGAGCTCAATATTGATGTCGAGTCCCTCTTCATTGGCTTCTTCATTGAAGTATTGGAGCCAGAGCAATTCCTCGCCGACCTTCACCGGGTCGACTGCCTCTGCCCCATAAGCTAGTAAGAAGGGGCTCTCGCCGATTGATGCTTGGTATGTGGTGCGGTATGACCAAAGGATGCCCGGTAGTTTGTCAGGCCAAGACTCAGGGGCGTTGTCGACGTTCTTCTTCAACAGCTCCAGGATGCACTTGTTCGCTTCTTCGGTGAGGTTACGGATGCGCCACAGAGGTGAAATGAAGGTGCTGCCCCAATTAGAGCAGAAGCACCTGAAGTCCATGGAGTCGAACTGCTTTCCCTTGTTCGTCACTATAGAGCAAGGCAACCCGAAGCGGCATATAATTTACTTCCATACGAAGTTCTTCATGTCCACCCAGGTGATGCACGCCAGCGGATCTGCCTCGATCCATTTTGTGAAATAGTCGATTGTGACGACAAGAAACTTCCTCCCTCCTGCTGCCATGGGAAACGGGCCAAGGATGTCGAGCCCCACTTGGCTAATGGGACCAGGCTAAGGATCGGGATCAGATCAGCCGACGGGGTTGTCGTATGTTTGAAGAATCTTTGGCACTCCTCGCACTGCTTAACGTAATTGGTTGCATCCTTCACCATGGTCCGCTAATAATAGCCTTGTCGGATCACCTTGTGCACCAGGATGCGGCCTCTGGATTCCTATAGAGCCCTTCATGGATCTCACGGATGACCTCCTCTGCCCTCCTTGGCCCCAAGCACTTCAGATAGGGCAAGACACCGCATCTCACGCGGCGCTTCCGGTAGAGCACATCGCGGAAGATCACGAACGTCATGGCCCGCCTCTCGATCTTTCGTGCCTCCAGTCTATCCTCTGTTAGGGCTCTTCTCTCCAGGTAGGCGACGATCAGGCTCATCCATGACTGCTCCCAGTCGATGCATAGAAGTTCTCCCTCTCCGAGGCTTGGTGTCAATAAGTTCTCGATGGAGATGGATTTTCCAATCTCGGCCGGAGAAGAGGATGCCAGTTTTGAGAGGGCATCGGCGTAGAGGTTGTTCGACCTCGGGAGATGCTGGACCATGGCCTTCTTGAATTTGAGTAGCTCGGCACGGACGCACTTTAGATACAACTTCATCAAATCTTCCCTTGCTTCGAAGTTGCCTTCAATTTGCTGGATGACGAGCCTTGAGTCGCTGATTAACAGCATGTTCGTCGACCCCAGCGCCCTACAGAGCTTCATCCCATTAATAGCGGCCTCGTACTCCGCCACAATGTTGGTCGCCAAGAAATTGAAGCAGAGTGCGTACTCCAGCAGGCTTCCTTCCAGGGTCTCGATCATGATGCCGGCTCTGCTTCCCGATCCCATGGCCAATGCATTGACATGGATGATCCATAGCTCTTCTTCGGACTGCGCAGAAGTAGATAGAGGATTCTCTTCGGCAAGCCGTTGCTGTTATGTGTCCAGTTGGGCGTCGGGTGCTACACCATCGATCTCTTCGATGGTGCACTCAGCAACGAAATCTGCCAACGACTGACCCTTGATCGCCGTCCTGGGCTTGTAGATGATGTCGAACTAGCTGAGCTCGACACTCTAGTTTAGCATTCTGTCCGACCTCTCCAGCCTCCTCAAGTTCTTCTCAAGCGACAAGTTTGTGTAGACAACAATGGAATGCTCTTGGAAGTAGGGCCAGAGCTACATTGCCGTTAGTATTAGGTAATAGGCGACCTTCTCAATCGGGTTGTAGCGGGTCTCTGCCTCACGGAGCACCCGGCTTGCATAGTAGATCGGCCTCTAAATCCCACCTTCCTCTTTGATTAGGACTGAGCTAACAGATTCTTCGGTGGCGGCGAGATAGAGGCCGAGCCATTCTCCTTTCGCCGGCTTAGCGAGTAGTGGTGGGCTCTCCAAATAAGCTTTAAGCTCACCGAAGGTTTGGGCACAGTTGTCATCCCATTCCACTTCATTCCTCATGCCCTTCCTCACGTCGAGGGCCTTCCGCAAGATTTTGAAGAAAGGGAGTGACCTCTCGGTGGACTTCGACAAGAACCTCCCCAGTGTGGCGATTCGGCCATTCAGCTTCTACAAATCTCTGATCGTCTTTGGCTCACTCATGTTGATGAGGGCGGATACCTTGTCAGGGTTGGCCTCGATTCCTCTCTTTGTGATCATGAAACCGAGGAACTTCACAGACTGAACGTTGAAGATGCACTTCACCGAGTAGAGCCGTAGATTGTAGCGTCACACTTTTTAGAAGGTCTCCTCAAGATCGGCGAGATGGTCCTTGGCCTTCTTGGACTTCACCAGCATATCATCGATGTGGACCTCCAGGTTCATGCCGACCTGGCGATGAAAGATCTTATTCACCATCTGCTGATAGGTCACCCTGGTGTTCTTCAAGACAAAAGGCATCTTTGTGTAGCAGAACATCCCTCGATCAGTGATGAATGACGTCTTCTCTTTGTCGTGGGGTGTCATTTAGATTTGATTGTAGCCGGAGAAGGCGTCCATGAAGGTTAGCAACTCGTACCCGGAGGCATTGTCCACCAAATGGTCGATTCTTGGCAGCGGGAAGCTATCTTTCGGGCAGGCCTTGTTGAGGTCAGTGAAGTCTACGCATATCCACCATTTGCCGCTAGGTTTCTTCACCATGACTACATTGGTGAGCCACTCAGGGTAGCTCACCTCTCTAATGAATTTGGCCTACAATAGTCGCTCCACTTCCTCGCCCACTGCATGTTTCTTCTCGCCTCCTGCCCCTCTCTTCTTTTACCGGATTGGGCATGCTTCGGAGTCAACATATAGCTCATGGGCGATCACCTCTGGGTCGACTCCGACCATGTTTGAGGGCAACCATGCAAAAATGTCTGCATTCACCATGAGGATGTTAAAGAGATTCATCCTCAGCTATGTAGCGAGCTTTGTGCTGATCGATACTGTCTTGCCCGCTTCCTCTGTGATAGGCACTTCCTCTACGTCCTCCACTGGAGCAGGTCGTTGATGAGCAAAGTCCTTGCGATTGTCGAGGATATCGATCGGTAAGGCTTGCTTGGACATCTTATTTTTGGTGGAGCCAACGTAGCAACTTCGAGAGAGCTTTTGGGATCCCCTCACCAGTCCAACCCCATACGGAGTCTGGAACTTCACCATCTGATGCATGAGAGAGGGGAAAGCTTTGACGGCTGTCATGTACGGTCTCCCTATAATGTCGTTGTACGCCGAAGTGACGTCGATAACAACAAACTGCGTCATTCGAGTGACGACCTTCGGCCTGTAACGGCCGCTTTCCGACCGTTCGTATTTCCTGCGTGTACGTACGTTTTTCGTACGCGTATTTTATTTGAGTCTTTCTTGGTTTCGGTATATACGGTATGATATGCCGTTGTGACCGTATGGAAGTGTAGAATTTTACAGTAATTTTTGGGAACGTCATTTCACTGCTCATTTTCTCGCAAAACAATTTTGAATGGAAGGGCATTTTGGTCTTTTAGCAACAATACTCAGTTCCCAATTTTACGATAATTTCTGGTAGGTATAGCACGCGATCGGACCCCATAGCCCCGTACTTCTCGTCTCCACGATCGTCTCGGTATTTTCGGATTATTTTTCCGATGCCCGTGGTGGAAGATATCTCCTAATCAATTTTCCTTCCTTAATTAGCCTTTGACCTTTTCAAATTTTGAATTAATTAGAATCCTAATCACATCCCTCAAATCTCTCCAACGTATCACGGGGATATGATACGGCCACTATTGTCACCCTCCTTTATTTCAAACTCCACTCCTTCTATCCCTATCTCTCTTTCCCAATTAACCAAAAACCCAAAGCCAAATAGCAAAAACCCTTCCTCTTCATAACCCAAACATGGCTGAAATTTACAGCTCTCGCAAACCCATCATTGGCCGCCCCTTGCTTCTTCTCCGGCCATCCACGGCCTCCCCCAGCCCCGTTGGTCAGCCACCACCCTCTCCTCCTCCTTCTCCTCCTTCTCCACCTCTCCCAGAGCCCCAAAAACCCATGAAAACAAGCTTGGCCGAAAATCACCAAATCTGTGTACACCGCCGGAAAAACCGCCGGCCACCCCTCTCCGGTGACCACCTCCAAGCGACTCCACCTCCCTCGGGTCCCCCTCAACCTCCCTAGTCGCTGCACCCATCCTCCCTTCTTCATCCCTCCTCAAAACCCCTCAAAACCCCATTGAAACACCAAGAAGCTGCCGTTTTTCCAGATCTGGCGCCCGCCGGAAAACCCCGACGCCCGCCTCCTCTGGCGGCCTTCGGCCACCCACTCCACCATCGTCGGACTCCTATCGAACCCCCCAATCATCTCCAACTCTCCTTAACCTCTTCCCTCATCTCTACCTCCTCGAAACATCTCTCGAACTCGACTTAACGACAGTTTTACAGATCTGCGCCACTGCCGGGATAACTCGCGCCCACTGGCCATCCGGCCACCTACGACAACCAACCTACACCATTGGACTCCTATCTAAACACCCTACCAATTGCAGTTTTCCTCACGCTCATATCCCATCTGTAGCTCCTGGAAAATCCGTCGAAACCAAGCCCAACTGCTGTTTTTGACAGATCTGTGCGCTGAACTTCGACGCCGGCGCACGACCACCTCCGACCACCCCCGGCGACAACTCCACTTCTGTTGGCTTCATCTTGAAGTCTTTTACCTTTTGCAACTTTCCGTTTTGCTGTTCGTCGATGGAATTCCGCTGAGACGCGCGACAACGAACGTTGCGCAAATCTGTCCTCTCCAGCTTCTCACGGTCACCCACTGCCATACGCTCACGCCGTTGGCCACTCACTGGGCCGGGCATTTTCCTCTGGTCCTACTTCATCTCCCGACAGCCCTCTTGGACTCTCGAAGTTCACGTGCGTTGCCACACGCACGTGTTTTTAGCCGACATCGCTGTTATCGCGAAGATCCGTTGCGCTACTCGCAACGGGAGGAGGATCGCTGTTAGCTCGCTGATTTCATGCCACCACCCCACTGTCAAGAGGTACCTCGTTGCGCTACCCACTGTCGAGGAATTCCAGACGACGTCGACTTTTCGCCGTTCAGACCCGACTTCCGCTTGTTGGACGACGTCACGAGGTTGGTTTCTCTAACGAGTAGTAAAACCCACACCGTAGTTCATCAAAACCTAATCTAAAATTGATCAACGTGAACTAAATTTAATTTCAGCATCTTTAAAATGTTGCCCACCGTAGGAAAGATCGACGAACGGACTAATTTTCTGTGCACATAGGGTAGACGTCGATCTAGACTGAACAAACACCAAAAACCTGACTTTTTGACTGATAGCTTAGTCCCGCCAAATTTAGAAACAAACCATAATAGGTTTGACCAAAAAGCGCGATCTGACATCACCGTAATACTGTTTCAGACGGACCATCGCAGACGTGACATATCGACGGGACGCTCCGGACAGACGACGCACTCGCCACCGCAGGCAAGTGTACTCACTTCTACTTTCGGCCGTGTTTAGGCCTTAGACCCTTAGAACTGTTAGAAATATGAAGAAAGAGAACCGGACGTGAAATGATAGCGTCCGGGACCCCCTTAACGGCTTAGACTTGACAATAAAGTCTAAGCGCAACAACAACAACAATTGAAACCTTAGGATTTTCCTGTGTGTGTGTGCATGTGGACCCCCTAGAATAACAATTTCTTACGTGTCATGTCGTGTCCTGTTACACAAAAAGCCTCCAGGAATTTCGGATGCTCTCCACGCGAGAGTGATCCCTGTTACACAAAAAGCCTCCGGGCGTTTCGGATGCTCTCCACGCGAGAGTGATCCCTGTTACACAAAAAGCCTCCAGGCGTTTCGGATGCTCTCCACGCGAGAGTGGTCCCTGTTACACAAAAAGCCTCCGGGCATTTCAGATGCTCTCCACGCGAGAGTGATCCCTGTTATACAAAAAGCCTACGGGCGTTTCGGATGCTCTCCCAGCGAGAGTGATCCATGTACTTTCTTGTCCTGAGCACTTGGGTTAGGGTAGGGTTGAGCGTGCGCATGGGGAGAGGGTCTGATCCCCCTCGAACCGTAAGGCATGAACCCTTCGAGTCACACGTGTCTTGTCCCGTCTTGTCGTGTCATGTCTTGTCTCGTCCTTCTTATGTTAGTCCCGTAGTCGGTAGCACATGCTATGGCTACTGCTTGACGTGTTTACTTTTCCTGCTCCGTTTACTTTCTATAAATGTCATGTATAACCTCAGCATGTTAATCCACCAGTAAAATGTTGCTTTAAATTACGGTACACTTGCAGTAGAGTCTAACCCTCTTTTGTAGACTTTACCTGACGTACAGTTCCTTTTCTCTTGGGTGTTGTATGTCAGGTGTCGAGCCGGAGTTCGTGGACGAGGCAGACTTACCGGAGTACGTGGAGCCCGAGGACGTCGACCCGGAGGACGTACCTGACGAGAACCCGACTTAGACGTTTCCTACCGTTGCGGACTTCCAGAGGTTACTACTTTTTAGTCTGGGTGAGTAGCACCACTTTACTCTCTCCCTAGGTTGGGTGCTTCACACTAATAGTTTCCTTTTCTGCAGATTGTTGCCATGCTTAGGCTCCCTTTTTTAGACTTGTCATATGTTGGATATTATCTCTATCATGAAATGAATGCATCCTTTTCTTTCTGTACTTTTGTTGTTCCGAATTTTATAAATGCAAGAAGCTGGAATCTTTTAAAATGGTACCCCCCACAGACGCTTATTGGGTCCGAGCTTCACAGCTCCGGCCCAAGCGGGCCTTAGTCACGTTTCGCTTCCGTCGTTTTGGGAAGCGGGGCGTGACAGGTTTTAGTGGTGGCCCATGCAGGTCATGCAAAAGTTCAGAAAAATAAGAATACCACATTCATTTAATATCCATGTACAAGTCTAAATTATGTTGGAAGACTTAGATAAACATCCAAGTTTGATTGTCAGGTGCCTTGGTTATGATTTAGTCATACACATCTTAGGATACCTTAGTGGCCCCCACTTGACTCTGACCGTGTTAGATTTCTAGAGCCCGTCTTTAAGTCGTTCACTCGGGTCCATCAACTTCGGGCCCAGCAGAACGTAACCTAGATTCTCTTAGGAACCTTTCCCTGAGATCTCTCTATTACAGTCTGGCTCATTATGAAGTCTTAGTGCCGAGTTCTCCTGATCTTTAGACGGCCCGATAATTAGAATCCCTGACTTCTAGCATCTTTCTGATCATTACCCTTTTGTGCCATTGACCGTAGGATTCCACCGTGACTTTTCATGGTTCATCTCCTAGTCATATTTACGTTTGGATCATTCGATTCTTTTCCTTGCCCTTGAATTACGTGATCCGTTCGTCGTTAGTCGCCAATTGTTGAATCTTTTCCATTCAGCCTCCCAATCCTTCTAAAGAATTTTTAATATTATATTTTTTCGAATTCCTCCCCCAGTTTCAATTCTTTGAAAAAAAAGCATAAACTTAGATTTCCTACCTTTCGGTTAACTTGAATGCATTCTTTGAATTTCAAAATTTCTCATCAAAAATCTTTAATTACCATCTTATAATGTTTCTAACCTATATCTTTCGAATTTCAGTTTATACATACATACATACATACATACATACATACATACATATATATATATATATGGGGTATTCAATCTGATACAAATTGTGTGTTGTGTACGACTGAGGAAGAGAATATCAACCATATTTTCTTCGAATGTGACTATACAAGCTATATCCTCAGAAGGAGTCTCCTTAAATTGGGTGTATCTGACCCCATTACTCCCCAACTAGATAAGGTTGGAGACTACTTCTTACAGCATTTTGATACTAAAGATATTATTAGTACGCTAGCAAAGACTATACTAGCGGCTATTGTTTGGCACGCCTGGAAGGAAAGAAATAGAAGAATTTTTGAGGGAACTAAAAAAACAAAGACCGCTCTATTTGAAGAAATAGCTTCTGACATCAGAATACTTCTAAGAGACCAAGATGCCACCACTTCTGATGACAGGCGGTCCATGGAGCAATGGGATCTTAGGGATGCAGGATAATGTCAGGGTTCGAAATTTTTATTAAATTTGATGCAGGGGAGGACATGTTAGTGGAGGGTGACGGCGCTTGTGCCCTATCCTCTCCCCAACATGGCCTTCTCTAGCATCACCAATTGTATTCCTTGTACATTTTTAGTTGCAATAAAGACATACACTAACTTCCCAATATATATATATATATATATATATATATATATATAAAACTTTATTTTCATTTTGATAATTTAATATATTATCCCTTTCTTTCTATACTATTAAATTTATTTTAACCACTTATCGTACAATACTTTTAGGATATTTTTGGAGCTATAAAAAAAGAAGACTTCAATTTTTAGTATATCTGTTTTCAAATCATCATATCCGTATTTCAAAAATATGCTATAAATCTATTTACATATGTAAAACAATCACTACCTCACCCTACTCATTATTTTCTTAGTATAACACTTTTCCGTATTTTAAAATTTTACCGTCTACTCACTTTTCTACATATTTTTATAAGTATAAAAGTATATGATACCATACTTTACACATGATTTTTCTTTCATCTATTTCAATATTTTGAGCAATATTTTTGTTCCATCCAACCGGCTATCTTCTCATCCTCGCATTATCTGACCTCGTTCTTTTCGATCTTGTTTCGTTTCGCTTTTGGTTTCAATTTCCTTTCTTTTATGTAGACATCAGTGCCTGTAGTTGCCTATGTCATCTCTAGTTAGTAGTGGGCCCATTGGTTCGTGATGACGTCGTGGTGTATATATATAGGTAGAGTGTGTGGACCTGTATGAGTGTGTTACCTTTAGGATCTTAATGTATGTCCCTTGTGTCATGTGGCATACTCAGTGTTATCCGTGATATATGTATGAGTTGTCTGAATAATAGTATTCATATAGGTGTGAATAGCGTCATAGCAGGCAATTCCTTAGACATAGTCTTTCGTTCTATTGAATAGCTTATCTTGGCTACATGTGACTGTATTAAAACTTTGTTTTCTTTTAAACCAAATCTTTAAAGTTTTTGAAACTAGCTCACAAGATCACAAATCATTCATCCTCCCTCATCCATTACCACAACTCCACACGTTTTCCAAATGTTTTAAAAATATGTCATTGGCCTTAAGTTTTCCTTTCTCTTCTCTTCTTTCTCCCTTAGAAATGTTATGTTTATTGTTGCTATATTATCGGGACTAACTATTATTGTCATAGGATCTTGTGTGCGGGTAGGTATAGTGTGTGATGAGATATGTAATAGCGATGATTAATTGATTTTAGGACACAAAGATATGAGATTAGATTTCCTTGGATGAAAAGAATGAGGTGTCCAAGACTTAATTATAATACCGATGTGTGAAGGACCCAATAGAGAACTCTGATTGGATGAAATTACGTATAGGGAGATGAGTACTTAATCGATCTGAAACTTGGACGAGTGATAGATAAGAGTAGCTAGGACGAGATAGTATGATTTAAAGTGATCATGAGAATAAGTAGAACATTTAAAGCATCAAGTTCGATTATTAAGTTGACGTGAGAAGACATTGGAAGTAATACGACATGTTGAGATGTTATGAAGATGGATTTTAGTATTATTAGGAGGTTAGATGTTAAGGGTAAGGATAGATGTAGTTTTTGGTTCATTGATTTTGGAGAATAGATTTATGAGTTAAGGTGACGGATGATATATTGGGGACATGATGATTGTTGAATTGTGGACGGTAATGTGGATCTATAGTCAGATGCTAGGGCGTGATTCTAGTTGTAGCATTATCCAGTGAAGAGACACGTTGTGATGGATTATTGAGGAACGTCGTTTGAAGTTATAGGATTAGCAATCTCTATGTGTAGATATAAGAGTTGCGGGTATACGATTAGATAGATAGTATTATTATTAGTATAAGTGATTCCGAGGGCAGAATCATTTCTAAGGTGGGTAGAATGTAACGGCCGCTTTCCGACCGTTCGTATTTCCTGCATGTACGTCTGTTTTTCATATGCGTATTTTATTTGAGTCTTTCTTGGTTTCGGTATATATGGTACACTACTACAGATTTGGGCTTGGG
Organism: Scilla litardierei; assembly: GCA_030789695.1. NCBI lineage: Eukaryota > Viridiplantae > Streptophyta > Magnoliopsida > Asparagales > Asparagaceae > Scilla > Scilla litardierei. The sequence goes on from JAULAV010004291.1 coordinate 51,185, forward strand.
TAACGCCACTTAGATAGCGCTTTTAAAAAGCGCTATCTAAGTGAGCACTTATATAGCGCTTCTACACTTATAGAAAATAAAAATAAATCAAAATTAAGGTAAAAATCACTTAGATAGCGCTTTTTGTTAAAGAGCTATCCAAGTAATACCTTACATAGCGCTTTTTGTTAGCGCTATGGTACTAAACGTTACGTAAGTATTTTTATTAAAAAATATAATATATATGAACTCTTAAATAGCGCTTAAACAGAAATATATCTTTTCCCAGCCCCTAAAATTTTCAGCCCTCGTCTCTTTCCCATCCTAGCGGCGACCTCCCCACTTGCGATCCCTCTTTCCCTTGCGAACACGTCCGCCCTTCTCCCCTCTTTCGCTTCGTCCTCCGATCACCACCCTTGCGATCCCGTCCTCCGCTTACGCGAAGAGCTCAAAGAGCAGCACCAATTTCAGCGGCAATGGCGGGCAACGAACAGGACGAGTTCTACTTGCGTTACTACGGGGAATTTTGTAGATGAGTTCTTGGAGTTCGAGTTTCGACCCGATGGCAAGCTCCGACACTATGATCCGCAAGGAGGTCTTCCTTACCACGGCGGCCCTCCGAAAGTGCCACCGTATCATCGTCGAGAGCGAGGTATGTATGTCTCCCTCATATTAGGGTTTCGGTTTTCGAGGGTTTGGGGTTTGTTATTTTGTTTGTTTGGGGGAATTTTGTAGATAATGAAGGAAGATGACAACAACTGGCCCGAGCCAGATAGGGTTGGGAGGCAGGAGCTGGAGATTGTCATGGGGTCGCTGGTCGACGTCGAAGATCGGGTCGCTGGTCGACGTGCAGAGAAGCAAGGATCCCAAGGGGCTTCGCATCTTCTATTATCTCGTTCAGGTTCTTTCCATGCTCAAATCGATATCGTTTTAGTTGTTTATTTTGTCGATGAAATTTTTGAATATGCTATAAGTATCTATTGAATGGTGTGATTTATCGATTAGATGCAGAAGCCAAGTCATATTACTTTTTAGTATGATTCTCAATCTACGTTAAGAGCCAAGTGATGATTGTAACTTCGGAACTCATTTTAATTTCATTAACTTGCAATTTTCTGATGACACTATTCTTATCTCTGTTTCTAATCCTCATACGGTTCATAATATTAAACTTCTTCATCTTTTTTAGAATATGTCTGGACTTGGGATTAACTTTCATAACCACTGACATATGGTTTGAAGGTTCTTCTTAGCAAATAACTGTTGTCTTCTTCAATTGCAAGATTGGTTCATATCCTATTACTTAGGTATGCCCACTGAATTTGGTAAGTTGCTCTGTAGATTGGCAAACTATGTTGGATATGATAGAACTAAAGTTAGCAACATGGAAATGCTCCTCTTTAACTAGAAGGGGGTAGTCATGTTCGTGTTCTTCTTAATTTCTTAATTCTGTATTTCAGCTCTCCCTTCTTATTTAATGTCATTGAATCTTCCTAAATGGGCAGTTGCCAGGATTGACATAATTTGTAGGACTTTCTTTCTAGTCAGGATGTACCCCTGTGATAATTATTTGATGTCTTGTTAGTTGAAAAGTTGCTTGTAAATCCAAGGATCAATATGTACTTAGCATTATTAATCTTCAAGACCAGAATATGACTCTTTTGGATACATGGTTCTGGACTATCATTACTAATCCTGATCTTAACTAGGTCAGATTTCTTAAATCTGGACTCTTTTATAGATGTAGAATTGATCGTTTAGCTTGTAGAATTTTATTTGGCGCTTCAGCTTTTTATTTGGTTAACTGTGAAAAGCAAGCTTCTTATTGTTGATAAACTATGAGGGAGAAATATATTTCTTCGTGTTTTCTCCGAGTCCCACTCTGAATCTGCTTATCATTTATTAATTATTAGCATGCTTTAGACAAGGATCTCAGCCTGTAGGAGACTCTACAACCTAATTAGGAGGGATAAATTCAGTTGTTTGTTTATGATTCTTTGTCTTTAGCTTCAAGTTCTTTTTTAATATGTTTTTAGTATTTTGCGAAGGGTGTGATCCTCAGCTCTGTGATTTGAATAACAATATTGAACTTCTCCCATCATATGCTGTTTTTTGCTCTCACTAGCTTTTTTTAACTTTTGTAAAGGAGGAGAAGGGCAAATGAAGGGCTTAATTTGGGATCTACCATATTTTTTAAATCTCTTTTAATGATGAAAATATTTGTTTAGTTTGTGATATTTCGGCATTTTAATTCTTCTGTCTGTAATGGAAGTAAATAGAGAATGTGTGAGAATGGGATTAATTTTTAAGAACCAAACAATTAGCTCAGTTCTTTTTATAAAAGATGACTATTTATCCACAAGACTCTGAGTGATATTAGATGACTGAAATGTAAAGCCTCATCAGTCTTGTGTGTTAATGAGGAATCCTTCTCTAGTAATGCAAGCTGTCATGAAACTGACCCTGTTGCTGACTTCTATTATCTTCTTCCTGATCCTTTCCTATATTTATTCATTCATTGATGTGTAAATATTTATGGGCATATCAAAGCAATACGATATGTAGTAATGTTGGGATTTGCTACTAGGAATTTATATTGTCCTGCAGAATGACATGAAATGATGTATCTCATTGAAGCCTAGAAAAATGGAACATCTGCATTCAGATGGGGAAGAAGACCCACAACACAACGACGCTTCTTTCCCTTTTAGCTTTTGATATTTACTAGTGACATGATTTTTAACCGTAATGCAGAATGTGTGCATGAAAGTATCCAAACATCTCCTGCTTTGGGCAGAGCAGCAAACCTACTGGATTTCTTCGTGGTTTCTCACTTTGGGATTTGAGTTGGAACTATATTCCTCTCACGAATACTGAATGGTTTACTGGTACATGTACATTGTATATATGAAGCTTTTAGAAAAGATGCAGATGAGGATAGTTGATAGTGGTGATAACTGTAAGTGTCTCTTTCTCTCATGCCACAGAGTTGTTTTCGTTATCAGTGATTGATGCAAGAAGATGTTAGTTTGATAGTAACATAATGGGAATCATGCTTTATGTTGCTGTTGTATTGCAGCTCGAACCTCTCTCCAATAGAAGAATGGCCTTTGAGGAATTCTGTGCTGCGGCAATCAGCCCCTATCATCTAGAAGCTCTAGAAGGATGGGAGGAAATTGCTAGTAAAGCTTACCAGCACTTCGAGCAGGAGGTAAATCGAGTCATCACTATCGAGGAACTCGCTCAGGTATTTGTCCAGAAAATCTGGCCCACAGAAAAAGAGTCTGATACATAATATTACTGAAAATATCTAAAATCTTATTGTTTGACCATGGTAGAGCTGCTTCATATTGCATGCAGGAAATGAATCTTGCCCCTTCGGCATACTCCATCATGCAAGATTGGATCAGACGGTCGGACGGCAAGCTCAGTTTTCTTGGATACACCAAATATTTGCATGGTGTGACAATACAAAACTCGAACATGAGGAATCACCAATAATGTTATTACCAATTTTTTTCCACATGAAATTAAAATTGCCTTCTCCCAATATGCAGGCTAGCAATTTGTAGTCTCCTAGTCTTTTTTTTCCTTCTCCCTTTATTCCTACTTTCCTTTTGTTGTCATCTCTTTTCGTTTTGTAGAAAGGGCATATGTAAAGGATGGTGTGCACAATCAAGTTGAGGAGGAGAATATTTCAGGCAAGGTAAGGCGACCAACAACTGCCTGGTATATCTCCAACCTCCTCATTTCAACCAAGGATTTTCATGTTAGTTATATAATCGTAACGTGTTCATGTATTGTTCATGTATTATTGATCAATTTCGTATTTCTGTTCATATAATTGATCGAAATTGTATCATATCTTTAGAGTTCTATGGTGTATGATTTGGTGTTTTTTTCTAAAAACACCTTAATATTTGAAAATTAAAGTTAAGTATTAAAAATTTTACCCTATGGATCATTTGTGGTAGGCATTAAGATTTTTAAGTGCCTTTCTCTGTGGATCATTTCCATGTGCAGGGGACTAATAGATGAGAATGTAAAATGCAACACAGTAATACCTTTCTCTTTAAGTGCCTTTTTTGAAGTTGAATCATTTAAGCATGATCTGTTCATCGCCACATTGTTGTAGGTTGCTGTCATGTTAGATGTTTCGTTAATTTTTTTCCATATTTCTTATTTCCTTTTTTGGTTGTATCACATTTCATTATAGGCATGGACCGATGAAGTTTCCATACCTATGTTGCATATCCCTGATGTGCATGGAATCCCAGATATGCTCAAAATGTATGGGTCATAGTTGGATGAGATTCCAATTTATTTTAAAGTCTTGGCAGGTCGATCTATGGACAAGTTTGTGGTGCCCAACCATTGAACCCGAAGAACTGCAGGACTGCCAATGTCCTCTTCTAATCCAATTCCCTCTTCCAAAATACTGATTATATTCTGTATAGGTTGTACCATAGGCCCCTAAAAATACCAATGTAAGCATTTGCAGCCTGATTTGAACATTCAGTTTACAATAAGTTATGTCATCAAATAAAAAGCGCTTTTTAAATTTGTTAAGAATAGATGTGTGGTTGGTAATTGATTCTGCATATAATGTATCAAATGTAATTGGTTTCTGAATCGAATGTGTTTTATGCCCGGTCTGTTCTCAGTAACGGTCTATATTTGGCGGAAGCTGTTCACTTGCATATTGTTCTAATTGCAGGACTATGGGATTGACTTTGATGATGTTGGTCATCCCGTCAAGGCTTTTAAATGTCGTTGTGGAAGCAAGTTCTGCAGGGATGTTAAACGCTCAAGTAAGTTTTTGCGCTTCCTAATGCTATGCAAGTCAGAATGCATATTGGATAAGGATTTTCTGAAAACAAAAATGTTGCATACTGAAGGAAAGGGTAGATGTGTTTTATCATTCTCTCTGCTGCCTTAATTACATGATATCTTCTTCATTTATGCAGAGCTATATTCCTCTTTTTTGTTAACTTTTTTTGCCCAACGGAACAGTTTTAAAAGCTGCAGTCTATTTAACTGATACATATCTATCCATCTGCTTCATTGTTAAGAAATATATGGTTTTTATATGCAATTTGATAAACCATGGGGGGTTGGCCTCATCTCACTGTCATTTGTTGTTACTTCATCTCGTGCCAATTTGAAAAGTTATTATAGAAATAATATTGATAAGAATTATTGATAAGAATTACTTCATCGGACACCCACAGAGGGCATTACTACGACCGCCAAAGGGATGATGACCCTCCGGGCACGGCACGTGGTTTGGATCTTGCGTCTAACAGCTACTCGCCAAGATACGGTGCATATGATCACAATAATTCTCCGCACGCAGAGAGGAGCCTCAGGAGATCCTTTTCTGACCGAGGCTGGCAGAGTCCGGGATTGCCACCGGTACACAACCCTCATCCATACACCAGCAGTCGGGAATCACCGGCTCACTCATACCACAGCCCATCAGCCAGCCTTGATCGCTGGGCTCAGGGAAGCCCAGGAACTGCGACTTCGGGTGTGCCACAAGCAGGGAATCAGGGCAAGACCACCAGCAGCACCGGCGGCCGCACAGGAATTGAGATGAAAATAGCAAGTAAGGTCTGTTTAGCTATGATTAACATGTAACATATGTATTTTACCATCTATTACTTAAGGAAGCTAAACCTATTACTAGCCCTAGCTGCTGAGCTGATAGATGCCATAACATGTAACATATGTATTCTACTTTGTTGCTTTTCCATGTTGTAGTGAGTTCAGGGGAAATCATGCATGTTATTTTGTTTCTTTTTTGTTAATTGTGATATCCTGGATGTGAAAATCTGTTAGAAAGTCACCCCCCCCCCCCCCCATCTTTGAATCAAGTGCGGTTGAAACTTCTCTATTCCGAGATCATTCATGCTCTGCTGTAACTTGAAGTTGGTACATTGCCGAAATACGACGAAAATTGGGGAAATTTGTTTGATTTTCTATTTTTTTAAAAAAAATTAAACATTAGCCACGGCCTGTCCGTGGCTAAAGTGTATTAGACACGGCCGATCCGTGGCTAATATACATTAGCCACGGACCGGCTGTGGCTAATAGGCGTGGCTAAAGCCTATTAGCCACGGCCAATCCGTGGGAAATGCGTATTCGCTGTGGACAGTCCAAACATTAGTACACCACTTAAATAGCGCTTAAAAAAGCGCTATTCAAGCTACCATAGCGGTAGCTTGGATAGCGCTTAAAAGCGCTATCCAAGTGTAAAAAAAAGCGCTATGCAAGCATTTTTTTGTAGTAGTGGTATGATATGCCGTTGTGACCGTATGGAAGTGTAGAATGTTACAGTAATTTTTGGGAACGTCATTTCACGACTCGTTTTCTCGCAAAACAATTTTGAATGGAAGGGCGTTTTGGTCTTTTAGCACCAATACTCAGTTCCCGATTTTACGATAATTTCTGGTAGGTATAGCACACGATCGAACCCCAAAGCCCCGTACTTCTTGTCTCCACGATCGTCTCAGTATTTTCGGATTATTTTTCCGATGCCCGTGGTGGAAGATATCCCCTAATCAATTTTCCTTCCTTAATTAGCTTTTGACCTTTTCAAATTTTGAATTAATTAGAATCCTAATCACATCCCTTAAATCTCTCCAACGTATCATGGGGATATAATACAACCACTATTGTCACCCTCCTTTATCTCAAACTCCACTCCTTCTATCCCTATCTCTCTCTCCCAATTAACCAAAAACCCAAAGCCAAATAGCAAAAACCCTTCCTCTTCATAACCCAAACATGGCTGAAATTTACAGCTCTCGCAAACACATCCTTGGCCGCCCCTTGCTTCTTCTCCGGCCATCCACGGTCGCCCCCAGCCCTGTAGGTTAGCCACCACCCTCTCCTCCCCCTTCTCCTCTATCTCCACCTCTCCAAGAGCCCCAAAAACCCATGAAAACAAGCTTGGCCGAAAATCACCAAATCTGTGTACACCGTCGGAAAAACCGCCGGCCACTCCTCTCTGACGACCCCCTCCAGGCGACTCCACCTCCCTCGAGTCCCCCTCGACCTCCCCTAGTCGCTGCACCCATCCTCCCTTCTTCCTCCCTCCTCAAAACCCCTCAAAACCCCATTGAAACACCAAGAAGCTGCCGTGTTTCTAGATCTGGCACCCGCCGGAAAACCCCGATGCCCCACACCTCCGGCGGCCTTCGGCCACCCACTCCACCACCGTCGGACTCCTATCGAACATCCCGATCATCTCCAACTCCCCTTACCCTCTTCCCTCATCTCTACCTCCTCGAAACATCTTTCGAACTCGACTTAACGACAGTTTTACAGATCTGCACCACCACCGGGAAAACTCACGCACACCGGCCATCCGGCCACCTACGACGACCACCTTATCGCCGTTGGACTCCTACCGGAACCCCTTACCAACTGCAATTTCCCTCACGCTCATATCCCATCTGTAGCTCCTGGAAAATCCGTCGAAACAAAGCCCAACTGCTGTTTTTGACAGATCTGTACGCTGAGCTTCGACGCCGGTGCACGACCACCTCTGACCACCCCCAGTGACAACTCCACTGCTGTTGGCTTCATCTTGAAGTCTTTTACCTTTTTCAACTTTCCGTTTTTGCTGTTCGTCGCTGGAATTCCGTTGAGACTGCGACAACGAACGTTGCGCAAATCTGTCCTCTCCGGCTTCTCACGGTCACCCACCGTCGTACACTCACGCCGTCGGCCACCCACCAGGCCGGGCATTTTCCTATGGTCCTACTTCATCTCCTGACAGTCCTCTTGGACTCTCGAAGTTCACGTGTGTTGCCACACGCACGTGTTTTTAGCCGACGTAGCCGTTATCGCGAAGATCCGTTGCGCTACTCGCAACAGGAGGAGGATCACTGTTAGCTCGCTGATTTCACACCATCACCCCACTGTCCAGAGGTACCTCGCTGTGCTACCCATGGTCGAGGAGTTCCAGACGACGTTGATGTTTCACCGTTCAGACCCGACTTCCGCGTGTTGGACGACGTCACGAGGTTGGTTTCTCTAACGAGTAGTAAAACCCACACCGTAGTTCATCAAAACCTAATCTAAAATTGATCAACGTGAACTAAATTTAATTTCAGCATCTTTAAAACGTTGCCCACCGTAGGAAAGATCGACGAACGGACTAATTTTCTGTGCACATAGGGTAGACGTCGATCTAGACTGAACAAACACCAAAAACCTGACTTTTTGACTGATAGCTTAGTCCCGCCAAATTTAGAAACAAACCATAATAGGTTTGACCAAAAAGTGCGATCTGACATCACCGTAATACTGTTTCAGACGGACCATCGCCTATACGACATTTCGACGGGACGCTCCGGACAGACGACGCACTCGCCACCGCAGGCAAGTGTACTCACTTGTACTTTTGGCCGTGTTTCGGCCTTAGACCCTTAGAACTATTAGAAATATGAAGAAAGCGAACCGGACGTGAAATGATAGCGTCCGGGACCCCCTTGACGGCTTAGACTTGACGACGAAGTCTAAGCGCAACAACAACAACAATTGACACCTTAGGATTTTCTTGTGTGCGTGCGCGTGTGGACCCCCTAGAATAACAATTCCTTGGGTGTCATGTCATGTCCTGTTACACAAAAAGCCTCCAGGCGTTTCGGATGCTCTCCACGCGAGCGCGAGAGTGATCCCTGTTACACAAAAAGCCTCCGGGCGTTTTGGATGCTCTCCACGCGAGATTGATCCATGTTACACAAAAAGCCTTCGGGCATTTCGGATGCTCTCCACGCGAGAGTGATCCCTGTTACACAAAAAGCCTCCGGGCGTTTCGGATGCTCTCCACGCGAGAGTGATCCCTGTTACACAAAAAGCCTCCGGGATGCTCTCCACGCGAGAGTGATCGGGCGTTTCGGATGATCTCCCAGCGAGAGTGATCCCTGTACTTTCTTGTCCTGAGCACTTGGGTTGGGGTAGGCTTGAGCGTGCGCACGGGGAGAGGGTCTGATCCCCTTCGAACCGTAAGGCGTGAACCCTTCGAGTCACACGTGTCTTGTCCCATCTTGTCTTGTCCTGTCTTGTCTCGTCCTTCTTAGGTTAGTTCCGTAGTCGGTAGCACACGCTATGGCTACTGCTTGGCGTGTTTACTTTCCCTGCTCCGTTAACTTTCTATAACTGCCATGTATAACCTCAGCATGTTAATCCACCAGTAAAATGTTGCTTTAAATTACGTTACACTTGCAGTAGAGTCTAACCCTCTTTTGAAGACTTTACCTGACGTACAGTTCCTTTTCTCTTGGGTGATGTACGTCAGGTGTCAAGCCGGAGTTCGTGGACGAGGCAGACTTACCGGAGTACGTGGAGCCCGAGGACGTCGACCCGGAGGACGTACCTGACGAGAACCAGACTTAGAAGTTTCCTACTGTTGCGGACTTCCAGAGGTTACTACTTTTTAGTCTGGGTAAGTAGCACCACTTTACTCTCTGCCTAGGTCGGGTGCTTCGCACTAATAGTTTTCTTTTCTGCAGATTGTTGCCATGCTTAGGCTCTCTTTTTTAGACTTGTCATATGCTGGATATTATCTCTATCATGAATGAATGCATCCCTTTCTTTCTGTACTTTTGTTGTTCTGAATTTTCTAAATGCAAGAACTTGGAATCTTTTAAAATGGTACCCCTACAGACGTTTATTGGGTCCGAGCTTCACAGCTCCGACCCAAGCGGGCCTTAGTCACGTTTTGCTTCCGTCGTTTTGGGAAGCGGGGCGTGACACGTCCTCGCCGTTGTCCTTCTCCCGCAGGCAGGTCTCTCTGGGTCGACAAAACTCCAGAGATGTCTGCCCTGGATCAGTTGCTCAATATCTTTCTTCGGGGAGAAGCAGACGTCGGTGTCATAGCCGTTGTCACGATGGTACTGACAGTATTTCTGCATACTCTTCCCGCTGGCTCTTGTTCTCATCCCCGGGGGCGGGTCTCTGAGAAGCCCGCCAGTCAGGGCCACCGCCATCACTTCGGTCAGGGGGGCATTGAGTCTGGTGTAATTTACCACCTCTTACTCTCTATCTGGCCCGCCTCACGAAGTGGGGTTTCTGGGCACGAAGAACCCCTTCAAAGGTCCAGGGTGATCTTGCGCTCGGGGACCTCCTGATCATACCCTCGGGGATGATCCAGGTCACGCCCTCTGTTGCGGTCCTAGTCGCACCCTTGGGGGCATTCATCATGCCTCGACCGCTTACTGGGCCTTGCTTCAACACGGGGAGCTACGACGGGTGGGGACTTCTTCACCATCCTCAGGGCCTCCTCGCTCAATATAAACTTCTCTGCCCGAGCGAAGAGGGCAGGGAGATCGGCGGGCAGATCTTGGAGCAGCGACTTGTGAAGACTTCTGTGCATCAATCCCTTTTTGAATGCTGCCATGAGGAGCTCGTCACCGTAGCTTGTCATGCTGAGTCGCTCTTTGGTAAAGTACCTGTAACGACCACTTTTCGTTGTACTTTGTTCGTGCACGTGCTTTTGGCCGTGCACGTGTTTATTTTAGACTTTGTTTGTTTGTGAACACTTTGGTGTGATATGCAGTTGTGAACGTCTCTGAGAGTATTAAATAGTGGCACTAATTTGGAACAACATTTCTCAAGTCGTTTTCCCACAATTTAATCTTATTCGATGAGACGTTGCGATTTTCACTTTTGACGGGAGACGTTTCTATTTTTAGTTTCGTCGTCCGACGTCAAAATTGAGAACCGTCTTCTTAGTTAGCTTTATTTCGTCATCACGATCACCCCGATATTTATTTTATAATTTTTGGAGTTTATTTGACCACTTTTACATTTTTTACAAGGTTTAAAATATTTTTAATAATTAGGTTTTAAATTATTTTCGGCCAAATAAAATTTATTTAAGTTTAAAACGTTTTAAATAATTTTTGAACCAAATCTTAGCCCCTATCTTGGCTGCACCCAATCCATTTGTGATTAGGAGAGGGATATTTGAATTTTAAATTATTTTAAACTCCTAATCCCATTAGGATTAGCCCTAGACCAAGTCAACCCCTCTACACTATATAAACAACCGCTAGGAAGACATATTTTCGCAAAAAAATAACCCTAGCCGCTTCCAAAACCCCAAAACTCACTTGCGACGTTTCGTCGCAACGTCGCACAGCCGCCGCACGAGTCCGACCGAGGAAACGGCCCCAAATCCCCTCGCACCGACCATTGCTTCGCCCGCTCATCCGCTCCGCCCGCTTCGTACAGCCGCCCGTTGCAACCCCCCGCATCGCCCCGCTCCGACCGATAGATCCCCTCGGTCAGACCGAAGCCCCCGCCCGCATCACGCCCGCTCCGCACCCCGCTCAGCGCCCGCTCCGCTCCGTGCCTGACCGAGGCACCCACCCGCACCGACCGAAGCCCTGCTTCGTTGCAACGTTGCAACGTTGCAACGTTGCAACGCCCCGCTGCAGCACCCGACCGGCCCGTCCCCCATGTCTGACCGAGCCCGACCCCCGCATCCGACTGTGTCCGACCGAGGGCCATTCGTCGCAACCCCGCACCTGTCGCACCGCTTGCCACCGTGGGCCCTCCAAGTACTCCAGAGGTATTATGGGTCCCCTATTGGTCCCTAGGACTACTGTGGGCCCCACCTAGGAGCTTTCTCTCCGACGATTGGCCGCATACGACGTTGCAACACGTCGTAGCCCGTCGTCGCACGTGCTAGCTTTGGAATCTGGATTCATCGCTCCGGTTGCTGCTCTGAACTTCCAACGAGGAATCTATATTGGAATCAGGACTTGGAGCGCGATCTTTTTATTCCAACCCCTGGCGTCGCTACCCGACGCCAGTGTAGCTTTCACATCGTGTTGAGGTAACGCTTTGCACCCCTAGGACCCCCCAACCCATTGCATGTTAATCAAGACTAAAATCAACGTTTTTAAAGTATTTTAAATGTTTTAGAATTCACTAATCAAGATTAATAAAACGGATGTAGGCCGGTGGACTTGTGCACGTAGGATATTGTGACTTTGGACTCGTTGGATGGTGTTGCTCTGATGTGATACTTGCAGGCAAGTGAAACTTGCCAATTCTTACTTAGGGCCATGTTTTTAGGCCACTTCCTTGTTTTTAGCGTAAAAGAGACTAGACAGTGAAATGATAGATGTCCAGACGCAATTTTAGGATCTAGCTTGACAACGAAGCTAGACCCGTCACCCTTCCATGTCATGCATGCATAGATATCTGTCACGTTTAAATTCCTTATTTGTACGCACTTTTAACTGCCATGCATTGCATTCTACATGTCATCCAAGTTGATTGTTGCATTCGTAGCACACGCTACACTACTTGTACTTCCTTGACCGGCTAGGTGCACCCATATGCCATCATGTTAAAACACTTCCTGGCTCGTGATCCAGAAGCGGGCCTCATGTGTTGGTCAAAAGCCAATGCCCGATACATGTGGAGGGGTAGGGATAAGCGACCACTTGAGCTTAGGAGTTGGCCCGCGCAGCCACTCTAGCCAAAAGGCGTAATCTCTGTGCACGAGGTGCTTACTTGACTTGTACTTGTCTTTGTGAATGATTCATGTAAAACTTGTCATCCATAACATGTTTAAATGCCATGCTCGTACTTTACTTTACTTGTCGCACTCATTACTTTAACTGCCATGTCATTGAATCATGCTAGAATTGCTAGGTTGCTTTACTTTTACGTACTTTCAGTTTCCTTGCACAAGTCTCTTGTAGACTTGCTGACATGTGCCCCTTGCTCTTTTGGGTGTCAGATGTTAGACCCTGAGCCAGAGACCGTAGCTGAGGACGAGGTGTTTGCTGACGCTGAGCCAGAGCCTACGTTTGACGAGGAGTTGGTGGACACAGGTGACCAGTCTTAGAGACTGACTTTAGTTGCTTTTGCTTTAGGTTGCTGTTAGATGTCGGTGCTTGCACCATTACTTTGCTTTTGTACTTTGTACTTTTGTTGGCCATGCTGGGGCCTCTTTTAGACTCTTTTCTTTTAGCCTGGTGGCTTTTCTGCGATGTTGGAATTTATTATTATGGATATTCTGAGATTTATCTTTTGTCTCATTTCCTTATTATTATCTTTGTTTCGTTTCGCGTTGCAAGGACCTGCAGTTTAAAGTGACTGACGCTTATCGGACTTGCAGCTCTGTAGCTTCAAGTCTGAGCGTACCTTCTCATGCTTCGCCTCCACGTTTTTGGGAAGCGGGGCGTGACAGGTTTTGTTGGTGGCCCATGCAGGTCACCATCTTGCAATTGCGAACTAACGGAACAACGATAATAACGGAATGTCCATTAAATAAATTGCAACATCCAAGTCATTAAGCTTTGAGTCTAATTTGTTTGTTCGTTTTCTATGTCATTAGATGGCTGGACGACGACAGACCCAATCTGGTAGTGGGCCCAATCGTGCTGAGGTACCGGATAGAGAGCCCACCAATGCTGAGATCATGAGGATGATGCATCAGATGATGCAGGTGCATCAAGGCATGCTCAAGGGTACCCAGGGTACCTCTCGCTTTGAGCCTGGAGCGAAGCAGTTTCGGGAGCTGGGCCCGACTTACTTTGATGGATCCGAAGGACCGTTGGCTGCTGAGGAGTGGATCAGGAATACTGAGGATAATCTGAAGATGTCGAAGGTCAACCTGGCTCGATGGGTTGATCTGGTGAAGAAGCAGCTTAAGGATAATGCGTGCAACTGGTGGGATGCAGAGGAGGAGTTGTTGGTGAGTCATATACCTTGGGCTACTTTCAAGTCCAGGTTCGATGAGGAGTACTTTCCGAAGGCTGCTAGGAGGGAGATGTTGCAGCGCTTCATTGAGCTGAAGCAGGGAAATCTGACGGTGGACCAGTACCACCAGGAGTTTAATAGACTGAGTCACTTCGCACCGAAGATGGTAGAGGATGCTGAGGAGAAGGCTCAGAGGTTTCTGCAGGGTCTTTCCCTAGACTTGAGAGCCTGATGTCTACGACAGATATGGAGTCATATCAGAAATTGCTGGTAGCCGCTCGGAGACAGGAGCTGATTGGGAGGCAGAAGAGAGGACAGATTTCTGGAGCTGGGAAGAGGCCTATGGAGCAGGTCAGAGGAGTGGTTAGGCCTGGGTCCAGACCTAATCAGCCAGTGTAGTTCAAGAGGCCAGGTGTGCCTCCTCAGAAGACTTGCTATTTCTGTGGCAAGACCGGGCATGTTAAGGAACAGTGTAGGAAGATGTTGGGACAGTGCCTGATTTGTGGAGATCCTACTCATGCTATGAAGGAGTACCCGAAGTCTAAGCTACCTTGGAAGGAACCAGTCGCAGTACAGCCGTTACAGCAGAGAGCACATGTACCTGCAGGACATGGAGCACCCCTCGCTCTACATAGGCAGGCTTTTCAGCAGGCTATGCAGCCGAGGAGGCAGGCTTATCTGATGACGGCAGTGGAGAGCGAGGCTGTGGATGAGGTTATCGCAGGTAACTCTCAATCTAGTTGTTTCCTTCCTTAATTAGTTTTGACTTGTTAGATTATGTTTGATTACTTGTATATGATTGTTTGCTAGAATAGGGTTTGATTGCTAGACTGTTTGTTAGGTGTGATTTTGGTTTGCACGTTTCCTGCACGAGTTCTCTTTGACTCGGGTGCATCGATGTGCATTATTTCTCGGAGCTTCGTGGAGAAGCATTCCTTGACGACTTCCCCTCTCCCTAAGAGTTGGAACATCGTTACAGGAAATGGCGTGATCTCGGTGCATCGTGGGTGCAATTCTTGCCCTTTGGTGGTCTGTGGACATGAGCTTTACGCTGATTTTATTGTCCACGACATCATCAACTACGATGCTGTGCTTGGAATGGATTGGCTAGCGAGTTTCTATGCTACGATCGATTGTCGGAGGAAGAAGGTGGTGTTCGAGATCCCCGGACATCCAGTGTTTGAGTTCAGTCGAGGTAGCAGTTCGCTTGGCCCTGTCAGATTTCAGGCCAGACCGGTGGAAATTGTTTCTATGCAGATGGAGCAGAGTAGACCAGCTGTGGTACGAGAATTCGACGACGTCTTCCACGAGGAGATGTCTGGACTGCCACCCGATCGAGCTCTCGAGTTTTTGATCGATCTTATTCCGGGAGCGTAGCCTATTTCAAAGGCGCCGTATCGGATGGCTCCAGCAGAATTGGAGGAGTTGCATAGGCAGCTGGATGAGCTTCTACAGAAGGGTTACATCAATCCTAGTGTGTCTCCATGGGGAGCACCGGTGTTGCTGGTGAAGAAGAAGGATGGTTCGCTGTAACGACTGGTTTTCTATATTAGTGTTATCGATATAATATATATGTCTTGGTGGATTTTCTCCTTACGTGTGATTTCCGTCTCCGTAGCTTTCGCTTTCGTTCGTTTCGTTGTGATTTTCTAGCTTCTTCCTTAGATCGTTGAGCCTGGAGTAAGTCACACATGACGAGCTTCATATCGCTCATATCTTAGAGTTAGTTTGAGCTTAGGAGCCATATGAATCCTTCCAGGAGCTTCGCGCTCCATATCGAGACTTTTCGTGCACGTTAGTTGGTTCAAGAAGGGGAACCAACCGACTAGATTCCAATCTAGTCGGTAAGGAACTCTTCTGGAACCGACTAGTTCATTAAATCAATTATTCAGGAGTTACTGTTTACTCTTAGTCGGTCTAAGAACAACCACCGACCGACTAGATGTGAAACTAGTCGGTCAGAACTTACTCTCAGACCGACTAGTTCCTTTGATTGATTTTACCTAAGTTAATGTTTATCGTTAGTCGGTCCATGAACACTCACCGACCGACTAGGTCTCAAACTAGTCAGTCGACGGGCCTTCACAGACCGACTAATTCACTTCCCAGATTTCTTCCTTATTTTCTGTTTGATTTTAGTCGGTCACAGTTGAACGACCGACCGACTAGTTCCCGAACTAGTCGATCAGCCACCCTTCGTTGACCGACTAAATCACCCAGAAACCCTAGGTTTGCCCTAGCCACCGCAGTTTTCCTATAAATAGCTCCCGAACGTTTACTTTCTTTCTTTCACTTCCCTTGGCCATTCTCCTTCCCCTTTTGATCTCTGATCTTCCCCAACCTTCCTCAACCCTTCCTCCTTCCTCAAAGAGCCCCTCTCGCCCTCATTATCGCCGGCCACCTCCCCGTATGCCGTCGGCAAACCCCAAAAATCCCCCAAATCCCACTTCTCCATATTTCCTCGCCGTTTCCAGATCTGAGCCATAGTTCTCCGGATCGTTCTTCCGTCGTCGTGCTTGCTCGGCATCGATCTTCTACTTCTATACGGTAGTGTTCGATCCTTTAATATTCTCATAACCCTCATTGTGATTTTATTGAAACCCTAATAAAAATGGATATTAGACGTCGTAGGATTCGATTATAAAACTGGTTTGGATATTGTTCTGATGTTGTTTTGCCATGGCAGCGATCCCATCCCCGTAGGTTACCATTTTGTGACGTGCCTCGTTGATCGTCATCCTTGGTGCCAGGCAAGTGAAACTTGCCACTTAGTGTTTTAGGCCATGCCCTTAGGCCATTTACTTGTTTTAGCGTAAAATAGACTAGGCAGTGAAAGGATAGCTGCCTAGACGTCCTTTGATCTAGCTTGAAAACGAAGCTAGATCTGACACCTTCATCATGCTTGCATGTCATGTTTAATTTCAATTAACGGTACGCGAATATCTGTTCATGTCATTGCATACATTGATTGTCCATCGTGATTGTGTAGCACACGCTACTTTAAAATGTAAGCTGCGGCGAGTAGGATCTTGACTCCTACATCGTGACTTGAGGCTAGGTGCACCCCTATGCCAAATACACTTCATGGCTCGTGATCCAAAAGCGAGCACAGTGTGTTGCTAATCCCAACGCTCGATACACGTGGAGGGGTAGGGTTAAACGGTCGCTTGAGCGTAAGAGTTGGCCCGATCAGCCACTATAGCCAAAAGACGGAAACTCTGAGCACGAAGTGATAATCGTGATAAGTGATAATCGTGATAAGCGATTCGTGAATTAGTGACTTGGTAGCTTTTGCTACATCGTGCGTGCTTGTCTCTTCCTTTAAACTGTTGCATCATACTTAACTGCCATGTCATTGCATTTTACTATAACTGTTAGGTTGTTAGTTTACCTTCCTTTCAGTTTCCTTGCCCAAGTCTCTTGTAGACTTGCTGACATGTGCCCCTTGCTCTTTTGGGTGACACATGTTAGATCCCGAGCTAGAGGCCGTTGCAGAGGACGTAGTGTTTGCTGGCGCTGAGCCAATGGTTGTCGAGGAGGAGTTTGTGGTCACTGGTGACCAGTCTTAGAGACCGCTTGTGTTCTCTTCCTTTGTTTAGGCTTGCTGTTAGTTGTCGGTGAGTGGCACCTTTGCTTGTATGTTGTACCTTGTTGGCCATGTATGGGCCTTAGATTTTCCTTTTGAGCCTGGTGGCATTTCTGTGATATTGTAATTTATTTTATGGATATTCTGAGATTTAATAAATTGCTTATTGTCTCATTTCATTATTATTGTCGTTGTTTCGTATTGCGTTGCAAGGACCTGCCAATTGAATTTTATACGCTTATCAGACTACAGCTTCACAGCTCCACGTCTGAGCGGACCTCCTCACGTCTCGCCTTCCATTTTAGGGAAGCGGGGCGTGACAGGTTTTATTGGTGGCCCATGCAGGTCCATTTGCAAATGCGAACTATCAGAACAACGATAATAATTATAGAATGTCCATTAAATAAATTAGAACATCCAAATTATAAGCCCGGAGTCTAGGTTTTTAGCGTTCCTATGTCTTAGGTGGCTGGTAGACGTGTTAGAGCACCTGCCCCAGCTTGGTAGGAAATCCATTAGGTCAGGACTATAGTAAGACTTAGTTAGACTTTTGTGCTAGCTAGTTAGGGATCCCTGATTGTTTGTTAGACTCCATGCTAGTGATTGATATGATAGTCTTAAGAGTTACCTTAGTGGTTCCTGTCTAGCTCTGACCATGATAGTTTCCTAGGATTTCTTTAGCCGTTCGCTGGGGTTCATCGATTTCGGGCCCAACAGAACATGATCTCGATTCTCTTAGAACCTTCCCTGAGGCCTCTAATATACTCTAGCCATTAGGAAGCCTTAGTGTTAAATTTCCCTTGACCTTTAGTCAACCGATGATTAGGACCCTCTGATTCAATCTTTTCCTGGTCACTATACTTCAGTGTTACTGATCGTAGGTTTTCATCGTAGTTTTCTTGAATCGTAATTTAGGTGCATTCATCACGCAAACCACATTCATTGCCCTCGATTCACATGACCCCCTCCTTACTATTATCGTTGACCTTTCAAATCTTTTCTGTTGCAAATCTTGATTCTTTCAAATTCGTTTTCAAATTTTTCCTTATTAAAAGTTTCCACTCGATTTAAATTTTGTTTTAAACCTTCCTTCAGTATATTTCCATTACTACCGATTGAGCTAAAGGTCATTCTTAGATTTTGAAGACTATTTGGTCGTAATTTTAAATTACTATCTTGTTACTATTTTTCTAACATATATCGTCCGCACTTGATTTTAAACTTTAGTACTATATCGATAATTCGATATACCACCTTTTCTAAATTGGGAAATTCATTTTAGCTATTTACCATACGTACTTTAAAATACTTCTTTCAAGATAAATAGAACTCCAATTAATTTATGAATATATACTAATTATCAGTTTGTCGTACCCGTACTTCAAGTCTTTATACCAACCCGTTCTTGTGGCAAATCCTAGTTCCCCCTAAAAGTATTTTCGATGTTCCTATTTCGCTAACTTTAAATTTGTTCGAAAACTTTTAATATATATATTAGATTTCATACTCTTTCGCCGACTTAAATTTATTTGTTCTTTTCTAAATATTGAAACTTTTGTTGAGATTTTTGATTATTAGTTTATAATATTTTCCAGCCTATATTTTCATATCGATATAAATGTCTTGTCCCTTTTCATATACCAATTTTATTCTGAACCGTACTTCTGTTTTTCCTAACCCGAATTATAATTTTCTTTTCTTACTTATGCCATTAAAACTTATTCGAATACCGCATCGTGCTTACTTCTTATACACCTTTCAAGTCACATTGGACTTCAGCTTTCAGTAAGTCGATTTTATGCTCAACGTTTTCCCTAGTTCAGATTTTCGTAAAATTACTTTTCGAAACCATTTCCTGATTTAGACCTCCATAATTCGGTTTTAAAGCTTTATTACCAATTTAATAATTCTATATATATCCTCCCACTTACTTCCATACTACTAAGATGCTATTATCTTTCCATTCATCATACATATTTCTAAAAAATGATTTCTAAAATAGAACTACAATTATTTTTATATATCAGTACTATGTTCGTTGTGCTCGTGTGTTAAGACCCTTGTATAAATCAGTTTCTGCTGGCGAATCCGGATTCTCTAAAAGTACTTTCAATACGGTTTATTGGAATTTCTCTTCAGTTTTAAGACTTGGAAAAAAAACATTTGGCATGAGCATAAACCCTCTACACTATATTTGATCTGATTTCATTCCTTGAATCTCGAAAGTTTTCCAAAATTTTTAAACTACTGCAGCATAATATTTTTCTAACCTATGTCCTTAATGTTCGTGTAAATGATTTACTTTAACTCGTGATAGCTTTATATAAGCTAAATAAACCATTCTTCTTATTATGTATATACGACTCAAACTTATTTCGAACGACTCATTTTATCGACCGGTTTCGTACTCTTCGTTTTAACTTATATCTTTTACACACTATTTTCCATGTATCCTAATGGAGCATCATTACATCATTACACGACCGTTCTCATGCTTTTCGATCCTTCTATTCGTTATGCTTTTGATTTCAGTTTCTTTCCTTTTGTCTAGCCAATAGAGCTTGTCGTCACCGTGTCAACCTTAATATAGTTTGGTGGGCCCCATTAGTGTAATTAGATGTGTCGTCATAGTGTATTAAATTTCATGGTGCATATGAAGTTGTATGTGTGTTGGTATTGGTATATTGTGTGTAGGTACTTATGTATTAGCTGCATGAGTATAAGTGTGATATACATATGATAGTAGGATTATAATTGTTTGATTGGTATTACTTGTTTTTATGAGATGCCGTATGCGTGTATACCATGAGGTATACCCGACTACTGCACATCCTAACTAATGGATGAAGTAAATGTATTGATGTACCAATTATAGATGGATGGATACGGTATGAATATATGATACATGTATGTGACTATACGATGACTGCATTTGTTAGGGAGAGTATTGTAATTATAAGTGTGCTGATGTTTGTAATATTATTATGGTATATGAAGTGATTGAAATAGGTGATATTACCTGATTAAATATTAAGGGTGTTTGACATTATTATATGTATATGGTTATGTTGGTAGATGTGTATGCATTAGAATAGTATTGGTATATGTATGGATGCTGTGTTATGTATATAGAATATTCTGCTATGATTTTGAGTCTCACTCAAGCTTGAGTGGGTATACTCTATGTACATTGGTGTATTTGTCTGTGATTGGTGTGAGGTGTTGGATGATGTATGTATAATGTTTGGATTGTTGTGTCCGGTTGTGTTACACACATGATTGTGGGTCACTAAACCAATATATAGTTATAGGTGTTGGTCTTGTGGTATAGTTATTTATTAGGGGGCTTGCCTGCATGAATATATATATGTGCTAGCTAAAACTAAGTGTGTCGATGTACTGAGTTTATAATTGTATGATTGGTAAATATGAATGAAATGTTAGCGTGTGTGGGTGTGCACCATGCACGGATAAGTATGTGCTTAGTTATAAGTATTGATGACCATGGCATGTGTGGCGTGTCGTGAATATAGTTATAGGACTATATTTGAAGTAAATATATGGTGAAGCATCTGTGTGCGTTTGAATGACTATAAATTGTGAAATTATAATGATGGTGGAAGTATATTAAATATAATAACTTGAGTTTATAATGGTGTGGTGTGATTACATGTGTTGACGTGTTTGGTATTGGATGTATACTAGGAGATATAGGGAGTAGTGTATTCTTATTGCTTTGTTCATAGACAGCTACCTAACGTAGAGTATTTCGATGGTATTTACTGGTGTGAACTATTTAATTGGTTGTGAGTATCTGGACTATTGTTTCGTGCTAGGAAGTAATAGCTACATAAGGGATGTATGTATATATATGATAGAAATACGTGTATGCATCTGACTAACTATGATAGGAATAAGTGTATGATGTGCGTGAATATATATATATATATATATATATATATATATATATATATATATAATATATATATATATATATACATATCAGTAGTGTTAATGTTTGACTACCTAGTGCAAATATATAAGCACTTGTATTGAATATACCTAGTTGAAATGTAATGTGACACTGATTGAGGGTAGTTACCAGAGCGACTAGATATGTTAGAAAGTCCGAGGATGGACTTTATTCTAAGGTGGGTAGGATGTAACGACTGGTTTTCTATATTAGTGTTATCGATATAATATATATGTCTTGGTGGATTTTCTCCTTACGTGTGATTTCCGTCTCCGTAGCTTTCGCTTTCGTTCGTTTCGTTGTGATTTTCTAGCTTCTTCCTTAGATCGTTGAGCCTGGAGTAAGTCACACATGACGAGCTTCATATCGCTCATATCTTAGAGTTAGTTTGAGCTTAGGTATGAATCCTTCCCGGAGCTTCACGCTCCATATCGAGACTTTTCGTGCACGTTAGTTGGTTCAAGAAGGGGAACCAACCGACTAGATTCCAATCTAGTCGGTCAGGAACTCTTCTGAAACCGACTAGTTCATTAAATCAATTATTCAGGAGTTACTGTTTACTCTTAGTCGGTCTAAGAACAACCACCGACCGACTAGATGTGAAACTAGTCGGTCAGAACTTACTCTCAGACCGACTAGTTCCTTTGATTGATTTTACCTAAGTTACTGTTTATCGTTAGTCGGTCCATGAACACTCACCGACCGACTAGGTCTCAAACTAGTCAGTCGACGGGCCTTCACAGACCGACTAATTCACTTCCCAGATTTCTTCCTTCTTTTGCTGTTTGATTTTAGTCGGTCACAGTTGAATGACCGACCGACTAGTTCCCGAACTAGTCGATCAGCCACCCTTCGTTGACCGACTAAATCACCCAGAAACCCTAGGTTTGCCCTAGCCACCGCAGTTTTCCTATAAATAGCTCCCGAACGTTTTCTTTCTTTCTTTCACTTCCCTTGGCCATTCTCCTTCCCCTTTTGATCTCTGATCTTCCCCAACCTTCCTCAACCCTTCCTCCTTCCTCAAAGAGCCCCTCTCGCCCTCATTAGCGCCGGCCACCTCCCCGTATGCCGTCGGCAAACCACAAAATACCCCAAATCCCACTTCTCCAGATTTCCTTGCCGTTTCCAGATCTGAGCCATAGTTCTCCGGATCGTTCTTCCGTCGCCGTGCTTGCTCGGCATCGATCTTATACTTCTATACGGTAGTGTTCGATCCTTTAATACTCTCATAACCCTCATTGTGATTTTATTGAAACCCTAATAAAAATGGATATTAGACGTCGTATGATTCGATTATAAAACTGGTTTGGATATTGTTCTGATGTTGTTTTGCCATGGCAGCGATCCCATCCCCGTAGGTTACCATTTTGAGACGTGCCTCGTTGATCGTCATCATTGGTGCCAGGCAAGTGAAACTTGCCACTTAGTGTTTTAGGCCATGCCCTTAGGCCATTTACTTGTTTTAGCGTAAAAGAGACTAGGCAGTGAAAGGATAGCTGCCTAGACATCCTTTGATCTAGCTTGAAAACGAAGCTAGATCCGACACCTTCATCATGCTTGCATGTCATGTTTAATTTCAATTAACGGTACGCGAATATCTGTTCATGTCATTGCATACATTGACTGTCCATCGTGATTGTGTAGCACACGCTACTTTAAAATGTAAGCTGCGGCGAGTAGGATCTTGACTCCTACATCATGACTTGAGGCTAGGTGCACCCCTATGCCAAATACACTTCCTGGCTCGTGATCCAGAAGCGAGCACAGTGTGTTGCTAATCCCAACGCTCGATACACGTGGAGGGGTAGGGTTAAATGGTCGCTTGAGCGTAAGAGTTGGCCCGATCAGCCACTCTAGCCAAAAGACAGAAACTCTGAGCACGAAGTGATAATCGTGATAAGTGATAATCATGATAAGCGATTCGTGAATTAGTGACTTGGTAGCTTTTGCTACATCGTGCGTGCTTGTCTCTTCCTTTAAACTGTTGCATCATACTTAACTGCCATGTCATTGCATTTTACTATAACTGCTAGGTTGTTAGTTTACCTTCCTTTCAGTTTCCTTGCCCAAGTCTCTTGTAGACTTGCTGACATGTGCCCATTGATCTTTTGGGTGACACATGTTAGATCCCGAGCTAGAGGTCGTTGCAGAGGACGTAGTGTTTGCTGGCGCTGAGCCAATGGTTGCCGAGGAGGAGTTTATGGTCACTGGTGACCAGTCTTAGAGACCGCTTGTGTTCTCTTCCTTTGTTTAGGCTTGCTGTTAGTTGTCGGTGCGTGGCACCTTTGCTTGTATGTTGTACCTTGTTGGCCATGTATGGGCCTTAGATTTTCCTTTTGAGCCTGGTGGCTTTTCTGTGATATTGTAATTTATTTTATGGATATTCTGAGATTTAATAAATTGCTTATTGTCTCATTTCATTATTATTGTCGTTGTTTCGTATTGCGTTGCAAGGACCTGCCAATTGAATTTTATACGCTTATCAGACTGCAGCTTCACAGCTCCACGTCTGAGCGGACCTCCTCACGTCTTGCCTTCCATTTTAGGGAAGCGGGGCGTGACATTCGCGTCGCATGTGTGTGGATTACCGGGAGCTGAATGCTGTGACCATCAAGAATAAATATCCCTTGCCTCATAAAGATGACATCTTTGATCAGCTGGGAGGTTCGAAGGTGTTCTCTAAGTTGGATTTGAGGAGTGGTTACCATCAGCTTAAGGTGAAGAAGGAGGACATCCTGAAGACAGTGTTCAGGACGAAGTATGGTCACCACGAGTTCGTGGTTATGCCTTTCGGTGTGACCAACACACCCACAGTTTTTATGAACCTGATGAATCTGATCTTCTACGACTTTCTAGAAAAGTTTTTCGTTATTTTCATTGACGACATTCTGATCTATTCAAAGTCAGAGGAAGAGCATGCATCGCACTTGAGGACAGTGTTGGAGATTTTGAGGAAGCATCGTTTGTATGCTAAGTATTCCAAGTGCGAATTTTGGCTGGATAGAGTTGCTTTTCTCGGGCATGTGGTGTCAGGTGATGGAATTTCGGTGGATCCCGAGAAGATCATGGCTATCAGAGAGTGGCCTGTTCCGCAGTCAGCGTCTGAGATCCGGAGTTTCCTTGGGCTTGCAGGTTATTATAGGCGTTTCATTAAGGACTTTTCCCGGATTGCTGAGCCGATGACCAGACTGACACGGAAGGATGTACCATATGTTTGGTCTGATGATTGCGAGAAGGCTTTTGATGTTCTGAAGGAGAGATTGACGACTGCTCCTGTACTTGCTGTGCCCGATCGGAGTGGAGGATTCGAGATCTTTTGCGATGCTTCTGGCAAAGGTCTTGGATGTGTGTTGCATCAGCATGGGCATGTGGTTGCGTATGCTTCTCGTCAGCTTAAGGCTCATGAGAAGAATTACCCGACACATGATTTAGAGTTGGCTGCAGTCGTGTTTGCGCTGAAGATTTGGAGGCACTTCCTGCTGAGTGAGAAGGTGAAGATATTCATCGATCACAAAAGCTTGAAGTATATCTTTACGCAGAGGGAGCTCAACATGCGACAGCGTCGATGGTTGGAAGTCATGGCGGACTATGAGATCGATTTGCAAGATCACCATGGCAAGGTGAATGTGGTTCCGGATGCGCTGAGCAGGCTTCCAGCGGTGATGATGTTGACCTCGCAGTGGAGATTGCAGCAGGATT
The DNA here is from genome assembly GCA_030789695.1 of Scilla litardierei. Lineage (NCBI taxonomy): Eukaryota > Viridiplantae > Streptophyta > Magnoliopsida > Asparagales > Asparagaceae > Scilla > Scilla litardierei. Next base: position 76,156 of record JAULAV010004291.1, read on the forward strand.
TTTACAAGACTGGTATCGAGATTATTCTTCCTAGAGAGACTTCTTCGTTGATAAGCATGCAGATACAGTTGACGATCGTGGATAGGATCAAGGCTGGACAGGCTGGAGATGCTAAGCTGGTGAAGATTCGGGAGCAGGTGGAAGCCGGTCTGCGGACTGACTTTTTGGTTCACGAGGATGGTTCGTTGAGATTTGGAGCCAGGTTGTGTGTGCCAGCTGGAGATATCAGAGAGGAATTATTGGTGGAGGCACACAGTTCTCCGTATTCTGTGCATCCTGGTGGGACCAAGATGTACAAGGATCTTCGTCTGAACTTTTGGTGGCATGGTATAAAGAGGAGTGTGGCTCGGAGTGTAGCCAAGTGTTTGGCTTGCCAATAAGTAAAGGCGGAGCATCAGCGTACGACGGGGTTGCTGCAACCACTTCCGATTCCGGAGTGGAAGTGGCAACACATCACTATGGATTTCGTGACTGGACTAACTCGGAGTCCGAAGCAGAATGATGCGATTTGGGTGATCGTAGACCGATTGACCAAATCCGCGCACTTTATTCCCTTTCGAGTAGGACAGTCTACTGAGACGCTGGCGAGGAGATACATGGAGGTAAATTCTTTTACTCTCCGTTTCTATTTCCTTTTCCTAGTTTAGATAGTGATGTAACGTGAATCGTGCTGGAGATCGTACGACTTCACGGAGTCCCCGTGAGTATCGTGTCGGACAGAGACACGAGATTCACATCTCAGTTTTGTCAGAGTCTGCAGAAGAGCTTGGGTATGAGTCTGAGTTTCAGCACGGCGTACCACCCGCAGACGAATGGCCAGTCCGAGAGGACGATTCAGATTTTGGAGGACATGCTGAGAGCGTGCATGTTGGACTTTAAGGGATCTTGGGAGGATCATCTCCATCATGTTGAGTTTGCCTATAATAACAGCTACCAGGCGAGCATTGGCATGGCGCCTTTCGCCGCGCTATATGGAAAGAAATGTCGATCGTCATTGAGCTGGGATGACATTGGAGATCGGGAGCTGTTAGGACCGGAGATGATCATGGAGGCCATGGATGTTGCGAGGAACATCCGGGAGAAGCTGAGGATTGCGCAGGACCGTTTCAAGCATTGGGCCGATGCTAAACGGAGGCCTTTGGAGTTTCAGCCTGGCGATCATGTCTTTCTGAAGATTTCCCCGAACCGCAGAGTTATTCGATTTGGGAAGAGAGGCAAGCTGAGTCTGAGGTACATTGGGCCGTTTGATGTCCTGGAGAGAGTTGGAGCTGTGGCTTATCGCTTGGCGTTGCCGCCGTCGCTGGAGGGAGTTCATGACATATTTCACGTATCTCAGTTACGTCGATACGTTAGTGATCCGTCCCATGCTGTGGATTTCTCGGAGATTACGGTACGTCCGGATCTGTCTTATGATCAGTAGCCAGTTGAGATTCTGGATCGTCGACAGAAGCAGCTGAGGAATAAGACCGTCGACTTGGTTCGAGTGCAGTGGCGTCACGGTTCCCCTGGTGAGTCCACCTGGGAGCGTGAGGATGAGATGAGAGAGCGCTTCCCGCACCTTTTCCCGAGCAGTGCTTGATGTTAATTCCGATGACGGAATCATTTCTAAGGTGGGGAGGATGTAACGACCACTTTTCGTTGTACTTTGTTCGTGCACGTTCTTTTGGCCGTGCACGTGTTTATTTTAGACTTTGTTTGTTTGAAAACACTTTGGTGTGATATGCCGTTGTGAACATCTCTGAGAGTATTAAATAGTGGCACTAATTTGGAACGACATTTCTCGAGTCATTTTCCCACAATTTAATCTTATTCGATGGGACGTTGCGATTTTCACTTTTGACGGGAGACGTTTCTATTTTTAGTTTCATCGTCCAATGTCGAAATTGAGAACCGTCTTCTTAGTTAGCTTTCTTTCGTCATCACGATCACCCCGATATTTATTTTATAATTTTTGGAGTTTATTTGACCACTTTTACATTTTTTACAAGGTTTAAAATATTTTTAGTAATTAGGTTTTAAATTATTTTCTGCCAAATAAAATTTATTTAAGTTTAAAACGTTTTAAATAATTTTTGAGCCAAATCTTAGCCCCTATCTTGGCCGCACCCAATCCCTATGTGATTAGGAGAGTGATATTTGAATTTTAAATTATTTTAAACTCCTAATCCCATTAGAATTAGCCCTAGACCAAGTCAACCCCTCTACACTATATAAACAACTCCTAGAAAGACCTATTTTCGCAAGAAAATAACCCTAGCTGCTTCCAAAACCCCAAAACCCACTTGCGACGTTTCGTCGCAACGTCGCACAGCCGCCGCACGAGTCCGACCGAGGAAACGGCCCCAAATCCCCCGCACCGACCGCTGCTTCGCCCGCTCATCCGCTCCGCCCGCTTCGCACAACCGCCCGTTGCAACCCCCCGCATCGCCCCGCTCCGACCGAGAGATCCCCTCGGTCAGACCGAAGCCCCCGCCCACATCACGCCCGCTCCGCACCCCGCTCAGCGCCCGCTCCGTTCGCCCGCTCCGCTCCGTGCCTGACCGAGGCGCCCGCCCGCACCGACCGAAGCCCCGCTTCGTTGCAACGTTGCAACGCCCCGCTGCAGCGCCCGACCGGCCCGTCCCCCGTGTCTGACCGAGCCCGACCCCCGCATCAGACTGTGTCCGATCGAGAGCCATTCGTCACAACCCCGCACCCGTCACACCGCTTGCCACCGTGACGCCCCCAAGTTCTCTAGAGGTATTGTGGGTCCCCTATTGGTCCCTAGGACTACTGTGGGCCCCACCTAGGAGCTTTCTCTCTGACGATTGGCCGCGTTCGACGTTGCGACACGTCGTAGCCCGTCGTCGTGCGTGCTAGCTTTGGAATCTGGATTCGTCGCTCCGGTTGCTGCTCTGAACTTCCAGTGAGGAATCTATATTGGAATCAGGACTTGGAGCGCGATCTTTTTATTCCAACCCCTGGCGTCGCTACCCGACGCCAGTGTAGCTTTCGCGTCGTGTTGAGGTAACGCTTTGCACCCCTAAGACCCCCCAACCCATTGCATGTTAATCAAGACTAAAATCAACGTTTTTAAAGTATTTTAAATGTTTTAGAATTCACTAATCAAGATTAATAAAACGGATGTAGGCCGGTGGACTTGTGCACGTAGGATATTGTGACTTTGGACTCGTTGGACGGTGTTGCTCTGACGTGATACTTGCAGGCAAGTGAAACTTGCCAATTCTTGCTTAGGGCCATGTTTTTAGGCCACTTCCTTGTTTTTAGCGTAAAAGAGACTAGACAGTGAAATGATAGCTGTCCAGACGCAATTTTAGGATCTAGCTTGACAACGAAGCTAGACCCGTCACCCTTCCATGTCATGCATGCATAGATATCTGTCATGTTTAAATTCCTTATTTGTACGCACTTTTAACTACCATGCATTGCATTCTACATGTCATCCAAGTTGATTGTTGCATTCGTAGCACACGCTACACTACTTGTACTTCCTTGACCGGCTAGGTGCACCCCTATGCCATCATGTTAAAACACTTCCTGGCTCGTGATCCAGAAGCGGGCATCATGTGTTGGTCAAAAGACAATGCCCGATACACGTGGAGGGGTAGGGATAAGCGATCACTTGAGCTTAGGAGTTGGCCCGCGCAGCCACTCTAGCCAAAAGGCGTAATCTCTGTGCACGAGGTGCTTACTTGACTTGTACTTGTCTTTGTGAATGATTCATGTAAAACTTGTCATCCATGCCATGTTTAAATGCCATGCTCGTACTTTACTTTACTTGTCGCACTCATTACTATAACTGCCATGTCATTGCATCATGCTAGAATTGCTAGATTGCTTTACTTTTACCTACTTTCAGTTTCCTTGCAAAAGTCTCTTGTAGACTTGCTGACATGTGCCCCTTGCTCTTTTGGGTGTCACATGTTAGACCCTGAGCCAGAGACAGTAGCTGAGGACGAGGTGTTTGCTGACGCTGAGCCAGAGCCTACATTTGACGAGGAGTTGGTGGACACAGGTGACCAGTCTTAGAGACTGACTTTAGTTTCTTTTGCTTTAGGTTGCTGTTAGATTTCGGTGCTTGCACCATTACTTTTCTTTTGTACTTTGTACTTTTGTTGGCCATGTTGGGGCCTCTTTTAGACTCTTTTCTTTTAGCCTGGTGGCTTTTCTGCGATGTTGGAATTTATTATTATGGATATTCTGAGATTTATCTTTTGTCTCATTTCCATATTATTATCTTTGTTTCGTTTTGCGTTGCAAGGACCTGCAGTTTAAAGTGAGTGACGCTTATTGGACTTGCAGCTCTGTAGCTTCAAGTCTGAGCGGACCTTCTCACACTTTGCCTCCATGTTTTTGGGAAGCAGGGCGTGACAGTACCACAAGAAGTTACGGATGGTCTCCCCTCCTTTTGGACCACCGTGAACAGATAGTCAGATGTTTTCTTCTTTCTCTGCCCCGCCAGGAATTATTGGCAAAACTTCCGTGAGAGGTCGCCAAATGAATCAATGGAGCCATTGGGCAAGCCATTGTACCACTCCATTGCCGCCTTCTTCAAGGTCGTCCAAAAAGTTCGGTAAAGGAGGGCATCACCTGCCCCATGGATCTACATAACTCCCCGGTATAGCTGCACATGATCCAGGGGATTGCCCAAACTGTCAAACAGTTCAACATGAGGTAGCTTGAACCTATGGGGCACCGAGGTTGAGATCACCCTTTGGGTCAGCGAATTGGCTTCTTAGGGGCAGGGGGAGGTGCCGACGACCACCGAGGAATGTTCCTGTCACTCCTGTCCTCCTGCCGCTGGTTGGAACCGCCAGAAGAGCCTCCTCGGGGTTCAAAGGAGTTCATACCTCTCTCCCGAGGGGTATGACTACGGTCATAGCTCCTCCTCCGCCCGTCTCCATGCCTAGGAGAGCAGCGATCTGGTCGGGGGGCTCCTACTACGAAATTTGTACCCCCTCGCCTCGGGCTAGGTGATCTCCCGAGAAGATAGCTTTCCACAGGATGGTCCGGCAGGATGTTCCTCCGCACCATCGAGGCCAACACCATGGAGACTCCTCGGCTCCCCTCTTGAAGCCTCTCCCTCTTAGCATCGAGGAGGTGAAGCCTTCGAATAGACGCTTCCTCCTGTAGTCGCATCTGGTGAGTGGCCTCCTCCTCCCTATTGATCTCCCTTTGCAGAGCGGCTACATTTGCTTCGTCGAACCACCTCTGCTGTGCTGCTGATTCCTCATCAAATTGGGGGAAGAGGTCTCTTCTCACATTACATATCTTGGATGGGCCTTCTGCCCTAGATGGTGCCACTTTCTGGGCAACGGTCCACTCCTCCATTGTTAAAGCTTTGAAAGCTCTTGTAGATGCCAAGGGCCGCGTTCTGAATGGTCGCGACCGACCCCTTAAGGGGTTGATTCATTGGCGAATTATTTCGAGGAGAACAGGGCTCTTCGGCCAAGGATGACCTCAGAGTATCGTCGATGATAGTCTCAAGTCGACCCGACCTACTTAGAGGCAGATGGGGTGTTACGTCAGGTGACCTGTCGTGGCGAGAATTGCGACGTGGACGTGTGGAGCCTGACATGGGTGTAATCCGTGTTCCCACAGATGGCGCCAACTGTTGCAAGTCAGATCCGCACACAATTAGATTTATATGAAGTGGAAATCACTGGTACAATGATAACACGTATTTTGGTAATGGATTTGTTAGCACGACTCGGGACTCGCTTCAGAGGTGAAGGATCCAAGGTCGCCTGGAGGTCGTCGAAGGTCACCGTCTCCCGGTAGCTTAGGCAAGCTTCCTACGAGAATAGAAATATGTCAGAAAGGCGGGGCTGGCTGTTAGCCCGTAGCCTCTCCAATGCCTAAGTCAGCATGTGACGTAAAATGTAGGCGTCGGACACGCTTGGCGATCTTAAGACAAATCAGCGAAGCGTGGAGAGTTTATGAGGAAGGTGCAGATGTATAGAAGATATCCGACCGTTAATTTGAGAATAAGTTAGAAGTTTTAACTGCCCAACCCCCTCTATGGAGGCATGAGGGAGGTATTTATAGAGCTGAGAGGCGGTTGTTCGCCATCCTGTCAGCTGTCGAATCAACCCAGCTGGCACTCGAGTGTTGAAGCGATAGGTTGGTGAGATGTATCAGGGATATTTCCTGCATTAATAGTGTTAGACGGTGTCAGGTGTATTTATGAGACGTGAGGGGCAGTCATCAGCTCTCGCCCTTAACCTCTGGCATTAACGGATGGGAGGTGAGCCTACGTCACCCTGTCAGAGATATTTAAGCCTGGCCGCCCTCGGGGGCGAGCCACAGCTCGGCGATTAAGCTCGGCTCCTCCGAACGGTGCTTCTTATTGGAGGGTAGGCGAGCATGTCCTCAGCACAACGAGCTTGACGGTCGGACGGGCGAGCTTCTCTGGTTGACCTTGGGGACGAGCTAGTGGCGGGGTGAGGTGAGCTTTTCTGGATGGAGGCGATCTTCAGGTCGGGCTAGTGTCCCATCCGGTGGGTCGATGAGGTGTTGGCTTGGGCCCCCATTGCATACGTGCCTTAATTTCATGGGCCGACATACAGGTCGTAACAGAACATATGTCAAATTATATATGAACATGGGGTAGAATTTCATAATCTACACTAACATAGTTTTTTCAGAATTTTTATTATTCTACAATGAACAGTATACACAGATGAACATAGGGTATTTCAGCAGAAAATCTGAAACAGAATCATGTTGCCTCACAACCCAATTCCTACTAAACACAAATCCTAAAACTAATCCTAATTAAGATGTTAGGAAATCCTACCTCAACAAGTCCTTCTAATAGTCTTTGGCCCTTCTTCTACTTGAAGAACTTTAAGCTCTATCTCCTTCAACTCCTTCGCCTTCAATTTCTCTTCAAATATTGTTGGTGACATGAGGCTCTTTGTGGTTTATGGTTGTAAGGAGAATCTCCTCTTTGTTTTGTTTTTAAAGGTAGAAGGAGAGGAGGTTAAGGTACTGGAATGGTGGTGGGAGAGTTGGAGCTAAGTGAGGAGAAAGGAGGAGGGTGTGGCCCAAAAGAGAGAGGAGGGAATGAAAGCATCAAAATTTTCTCTTTTTCTTTTTCTTTTCTCAAAATTTTCCCCTTTTAAATCTCATTCCATTGATGAATCATCCCTTAATCTCCTCTCCTCATGCCAACTAGCTTGGAGTTAGGTGGGATTCATCCTCCTAATGACACATAGTAAAGAGTTCGATGAAAATTACTCTCTAAATGACACCTAGCAAGGAGGTGGTGGCATGGCATAGCAAATTTGGAATTTAATTTTTTAAATAAATGAGAATACTTGAATTAATACTCCATACCATCCGAATACATAGTATTTCATCCAAATACTTCATTTATATAATTCAAATGATGTTCTAAAATTATTTTTAAAATAATTTACTTATTAGAAAAATTATGGAAAATTCATGAATATACCCAAAAATCTCATACGAACAAATACATCAAAAAATACGTACATTGTACTCGTATATACGGAAATGAGATATTACACCTTCGAAGACGGTAGACACACCATCACGATCGTGATTGTTGTACGAAGGAGGTGAATGAACATTGTTGTTGTTGGATGCCATAGCTATAAACCTTGCGCTCTGATACCAATTGTAAGGACCATGTCTATAAGAAACAATAGGATGGGGGTTGACTAGTATTACGACCTCAAGATCGGCCCAGATGATCTAGGCCTACTTGTTCAAAGCCCGAGTCTTGGCCCGCCGAATCTCCACTATGAAGCCTAGTTTGCCAGTCTAGGGGAAGCTCGCCCAAGAAGAGCGGCAAGCTTGCCATCAGAATCAAAAGAGTCCTCCAGCAGATCGCACAAGTCTACGCTAGCTTGCACCCAGAGCAGCTCGCATCCAGAGCAGCTCGCACTACAGAAAGCTCGCCCAGACATCGCTCACCTACCAGCTCACCCAATGAGTAAGACGACATGCCACTAGAAGTTTCACTACAGACAAGTCTGATAAAAGTGCCCCTGGTCGCTTCGTGGCCTGACCACCTGCCGAAAGCACACCTGGCCGTTTTGCTACCAGACACCTGACAAAAGCAAAACCTGACATTTACATCTCTGACCACCTGACAAAAGCAAGCCTGACACGTTCGGCCCTGATGCCAATGGTCGGATCCCTGACATTCTGGCACCACCAGCTCAGCAAAAGCAACTGACTCCAGCAGCCTATAAATACCCCTTTACCTCCAAACAGGAAAGGGGGTTGGTTGGGGGGTTGGTTGGTTGGTTAGTAATTCACCTTTAAGAAACTCCATACATTTCCACTTATATTCAAGGTCGAATATCCTCCACATATTCGCGCCTTCCACACCAGTCTGCCACGCAAGCGTCGATCTGCCTCTAAGATCGCCCTTTATGTCTGACATCCTTTCTTCAGTGATCTACTGACTTAAGCATCGGAGGGGCTGCAGGCTGAAAGCCAGCCCGGCCTTTCTGACGAGTTGCTCTTCTTGTAGGAAGTTTGCCCTAGCTGCCAACGGACGAGTGACCTGCATCATCCACCATCGACTGACGGGCGAATCTCATCGACTAGAGGCGACCTACTCCATTTGACGGGCGATCTCGAGACCTTCATCCTCAAACTGTCCCTAGACCATAGTTGGCCTCATCATCACCCCTAAACTTGTAACCATCATGCCCTTGGTTCCTCACATCAATACAAATTCATTGTTAGCAGATTTACCCCACAATAGTTGGCGCCGTCTGTGGGAACTTAGAGTCACACCTATGTCAACCCCCACACAGTTCAATCCTAGCCACGACAGGGGCAAACATCCCGTGGAGGATGAGCCACATCCTCTCGGAGGGTCTTCCATGACAGATGTAGCCCCGGAGGGGACGACGGAGGCCATTCACGCCTCAGCCCATGCTGTTCACCAAGGCTTTGAAGCCCTTACAAAGATGATGAATAATTGACGCCGGTGCAGGTGGGGCCAGGGCATCCACCGTCCCCCTAATCCCCAGAATGTAAGGCGTAGCCTTCACCCCCAGATCGAAGGAGAGGCAGCCGCCCAACAAAAGGGGCCCAATGAATATATATCAGCTCCACAAAGACGTCTCGATGCAAACATCGAGGCCGCTTAACATATGCAGCTTAATGAAGAAGTCGATGCGTAACTAACACTTCCATAAAGCTCCAACCCTAAAATCGAAGCTCCTCCTAGTAGGATGACTATGTGCATTAAGGCTTGAGCCCTCGCTGGACGAACGTGGACGCGAAAATACAGGTCTCCCTTTTCTCACTTATCGTTAAGTTTCGACTCACATCCTCTTCAGACTTTTATTGTGAGAAAAATCCCCAGATCAGGGACGGCCTGACCAAAAAAAGCGAGCAACTTTGCTACAAGCAATGATCTGGGGCATATTTTTGAGTCGCACGCCCGAAGGGTCTCCAAGGGCTAAAGACGGGCTACGCACCTCGACCCTTCTCTACCAAAGATTTGGGGTAGGCCCCATGCTGTGCCCCCAAAAGGTGCCAGGGGCATAGGACCCCCAGGGGTGCAGGAAGAGCTCTGACCCTACACTCGCCCTCAGGAAGCCCTCCGGGGCAGGTCACGGCCTGCCTACCAGTAGCAAGTCGGGCCTCGCTACCCAAACTGGAGAAGAGAGCGAGCTACCTCGCAGCAATGATCCGGGGCAGGCTTCTGAGATGCGCCCCCGAAAGGTCACCAAGGGCTTGGGGCAGGCTGTGTAACTCGACCCTTCCCTGTCAGAGACCCAGGGCGTGCTCCAAAACTACGCCCCCAATAGGGCGTCCTCAGGTCAAGGTTGTCCTCGGCACAGGTCATCCTCCCCCGGTGGGTCTCCCATTGGTCTGGGGCAGGTTTCTGTACTGCACCCCCACCCAAACAGGTTTTATTCTATCTCCGACCTGTGTCGTTACGTTTCAATTTACGCACTCTTCGATTTTCTCATGTGTGCGAGAAATCACAGGTCGAGATCGAGTTGACTATGCGCCCCATGTCAAGATCGGCCCGATCCTTGGAGGCGAGCTGACTCGTCACAAACCACACCTCCGGGACAGGTTTTCGAGTTGCGCACTCAAAGGGTCTCCAAGGGCTGGATATGGGCTATGCACATCGACCCTTCCCTACCAAAGATATGGGGCAGGCCCCGTGCTGCGCCCTCGAAAGGCGCCAGAGGCATAGGACTCCTTAAGGGTACAGGAAGGGCTCTGGCCTGACACTCGCCCTCAAGAAGCCCTCCGGGGCAGGTCGTGGCCTGACTACCCGTAGCAGGTCAGGCCCCGCTACCCAAACCGGTGAAGAGAGCGAGCTACCTCGCAACAAAAATCCAGGGCAGGCTTTCCAGCTGCGCCCCCGAAAGGTCGCCAAGGGCTTGGGACAGGCTGCGTAACTCGACTCTTACCTGTCAGAGACCCAGGGCGGACTACAAAATTACGCCCCTGAAACGGCGTCCTCAGGTTAAGTCTATCCTCGGCAAAGGTCATCCTCCCCCGATAGGTCTCCCATGGGTCCGGGGCAGGTTTCTGGACTGTGCCCCGACCCAAACAGGTTTGGGCTTCTTTACCACGCTCAAACTCCGGGACAAGCTTACGAGCTGCGCCCCCAATAGGTCGCCCAGGCTTAAGAAGCTTGCTACCAAAGAAAAGGTACGAAGAGATTCTCTAAAAATTTGCTAACGTGTTTACTCAACATTCAGTGTCTCCTCTGGCAAAGATCGTCCACACCAAATGTTGGGGGAAATTGTTACGACCTCAAGATCGGCCCAGACGATCTAGGCCCACTTGTTCAAAGCCCGAGTCTTGGCCCGCCGAATCTCCACTATGAAACCTAGTTCTCCAGTCTCGGGAAAGCTCATCCAAGCAGAGTGGCAAGCTCACCATCACAATCAGAAGAGTCCTCTAGCAGATCGCATAAGTCTATGCTAGCTCGCCCCAGAGTAGCTCACACACAGAGCAGCTCACCCTACAAAAAGCTCACCCAGACTCCACTCACCAACCAGTTTGCTTAACGAGGAAGATGACACGCTACTAGAAGTTTCACTACAGACAAATCTGACAAAAGTGCACCTGGCTGCTTCGCCGCCTGACCACCTGTCGAAAGCACACCTAGCCGTTTCGCTACCAGATAGCCTGACAAAAGCGCCACCTGACATTTACGACTTTGACCGCCTGACAAAAGCACGCCTGACACGTTTAGCCTTGACACCAACGGTCGGATCCCTGACATCTTGCACCACCAGCTCAGCAAAAGCAACCGACTCCTGCAGCCTATAAATACCCACTTACCTCCAAACGGGAAATGGGGTTGGTTGGTTGATTGGTTAGTAATTCACCTCTAAGAAATTCCATACATTTCCACTTATATTCAAGGTTAAATATCCTCCACATATTCGTGCCTTTCACACCAGTCTGCAACGCAAGCGCCGATCTGCCTCTAAGATCGCCCTTCGTGTCCGTCATCCTTTCTTCAGTCATGTAACGCCCCGCTTCCCAAAATACACCGGAAGCGAGAAAGTTACGCGGTCCGCTAGAACTGGATCGGTGAAGCTCGAGTTCAATAAGCGTCTGTGATAAAAGCACATGGAAGGTCCTTGCATTTGCGTATCAGAACAATCAGAAACATTCAAAAGTTAAAAGCCACATCCATATATATAATGCATACACGAAATTACAAGACAAGCCACAGCAGGGATAAAGTAGAACCAAAAGAAAACGTACCCTAAACAACGACAACAACAACAACTAAAGATAAACAAAAGATAATGACGGTGGAGGTCACCAGTCCTCTGTAAGGAGAGACGGCATCTTTGGCGAACTGTGGCCATCTAAGTCAGGCGTCTCGAGAGAATCTTCCTAGTGCTCAAACTCGGTATCTGACATACATCCAAAAACATGAATGTAAGTCAGTAAGGTCTGCAAGAAAAGATTAGCATCCCAAGGCAAGATATACAACCGATATGAATTTAAGAGGCATTAAATATTTAAAAGAGATGACTGCAGCAAATTTAACAAGACAATTATATTGAAATGAAAGCCAACATCCCTAACATGCAGTTCTAAGCAGTTTCAAGAATTAAAGTAAGGTTTTTCTTTGAGTTCGTTAGCATGTCAATTTTCATGAGATCGCGTTAGCATTTCAAGTTTAATGTCAATAGTTCACATCTATCATAGGGTTCTCGCCTTTAGGTCGTGATGAGTAAGTCGTTCTTCTTACGGGGGCTTACCGTGATTGACGCTAACCCACCGCATGCTGGTGGTGCTCTTGAAGAGAGGACCCCTTCATACGCCTAGTGGCCGCTCAACCCTAACCCCACCCCAATTTTGTGTTGGAATACGAGCCAGCCTAGTCGACTCACACAACATCACGAATTCACGATTCCGATTTCGAGGCGCACGATTTTCACGATGTCTCAACTTATTAGACATTTCAAGACTTGCAAAAATTTAATGTTATCAATATTAAGTTGTTATTATGAAAATTCCAATCAGCAGAAGTGGGTTGAACAATTTTTATAACAGGCTTAAAATAATGTTGAATATGAGCGTTTGTTGAACATGCTACAAAAACTAGTTTTCTTCCTTATTGTTTAAAATTAAAGTATAACGTGTGATATGCCGTTGGATCACAAATTTCACCCATATTGTCATTGCATCGTTTTCATGCGTCATTTCATGTATAGTTTTCCAGTTATACAGCAATAAGTGAAAGCGACGTAAAAGTCCTAAAACTTCAAAAATTCATATCTAATTGCACACTTGCCTGTTTTTGGCGTTCTTGGTGTCGTCGGAAACGACTCAACAGGTACTATGCTACGGTGATGACGGTTAGCTGGTTTGACAAAATGTAAAATCAGATTAAGCGTTTTTCGATCATAACAGCTTTATAAAGAGCTCCTACGACGTCTAATCATTAGGTTTTCTAAATTACGGTGTGGGTTATAAGTTGTTTAAGGATATATCTACTAACCGGAAGTGCAGTGAAGGATCGGGACATAGCGACGGTGATACGGTTCCGAAACGACGACGCCTACAGTCTGACCTCGTTGCGACAGTGAGGAAGACGATGGACAGCGGCGTCTGGCAGCTCTGCAGGTAGTTGCAAGGGAAGCAGCGAGTCCCCGGGGCTGTCGACGTCGGATCTGATGCTAGCGACGTGTACGCGGCCTGACGTCGTCGGATCCGTGCATAGGGAAGGTGACATACGGCCTGCGGGAGTGTTTCGCGGCTTGTGCAGGCTGCTAGGGGCTCTGACGGTCAGCAGGCGGCTGGAAGGGACTGTGAGGGTGTATGATTGCGGTCCAAGGCGAGGGGAGGAGTTGGGCGAGTGGGAGATGTCGCGTGCGTGAGCCTGTGAAGCGGCGTGAAGCTGGGGAAATGGAGAATTGGGCGGTTGTTGTTGCGTGGAGATGATAATATGGCCGGCTGTGGGTTGATGGCGGGGAGAAGTTGGAGGGGGTCGCGGGTGCTCGTCGTTGGCGTTGAGGGGAGGCCGAGGTGCTGCGAGTGCCGGGCGGCTGTTGCTCCTGCTCGCGTGGGGAGAAAGGTGTTAGTGGGCGGCTGTTAACGTGAGGGGGAGAGAGTGTCCTAGGTTTTATTTTAGAGTTACTTATAAGAGTGTAGGGGTCTAAAGTCAAGGGCTGATGGCTGCTAGGTTTGGCCTCTATGGTCTTATTATAAAAGGACAGTAGGTAGCCTAGGGTGTGGGGCTAACAGCAGGTAAGAAAGCCTAGTAGTCTAAGGGTTTTCAAATATTGAGATGGGTTACAAAAATGGCCAGCACGTGAGAGGGTTTAATGTTGTTTATTTTTCTTTTTTTGTTAACGGCTGTGTGGGTGTGTGTTGATTATGGGTTCGGCCAAGGCAAAACGTGGGTGGTTTAATGTTAAGTTATAATAGGGAAGGATTTGAATTTTCATTTAAAGGAATTTGTATTTAATAGGTTAATCAAGGAAATTAGGGATCATCAATTAGATTAAATGGGCTCTAACAAGGAAGGTTTCATTTGACCTTTAAAAAGATTTGAAAATCAAATTTCGAATTTCGAAAGTTTAAATTAATGTAAGAAGATGTTATTTTTTAAAAAAAATTATTATAAAGGATTTAACCAAGTAGTTTAAAACATAGATAAAAATAAGTAATATGAAAAAATATTTAAAGTTGGAGTGAGTACGGTGACAGAATACGCCAAGCTACGGATACGTGGAAAAATATACGAGGGACAATACAGATAATATTAATGATAAAAACCGGTCGTTACATCCTATCCACCTTAAGAACGATTCCGTCCTCGGAATCTAATCGGCTAAGGCACCGGAAAAATGTAAGGGTAACGCTCGTACCTCCACTTCTAACGTATACACATCCATAAATAACCATCATGCCATAACCAAATACTATTTCTAATACTAATATCGACTCCAATAGTATTACTACTGATAATACCAATCAATGTCTATGCTAATAGCAGTAACAACACACGTACATACATTACTAGTTGCATATTAACATAACAATTTAATATAATATCATCCTACAAATACAATCCGACCAAAATTATACTCGGGTGAATAGTAACACTTTACTACACCACCACATCAAATTACTAGCTGTAAGTGTGCCATCACCTTGCACAATCACATTGTTACCAATACACAAGGTAATACCATACATCTTATACACTCACAATTTATACTGATATAGTGCCACATGTCACATAAACGTACCACAAATAAAAATACAATCATTCTTTGTCAATTAACATTTCAATCATACGATCACTTTTACATACAGTATATTACTATATACACGTAATAATATGTATCACTATACGTATATACATGCCCATAATACCTTACACCATACACAGCCTTACTCATAGCATTAATGTCATAGTAATCTACCCACCTTAGGATCAAGTCCGTCCTCAGACTTCCTTAAATAAGCCGACGTAAGGGTGAGCGGACTTAGATACTACGGTCATTCTATCCCAGTCATACCTACATTATAATGAAACAATATACATCCATATGCATATACTTACTCATATATCACACACCTTCAAATACTTATACATACGTTCATTTCACGTACATATACATACTTACACTACTACACGCCTGTCTCGTATCTATCTAGGACAAATATACACACACCGCTATACACAACCATGGTAATTTACATAGGGCTAGTATACTATTACATACGTCCATATACGTAGTCACAACATACGACTATACATACTTCCTGGTATACACATGCTCATACATCATCCCGTAGGGGTAATAAGATAAAACACACGTATTCATACAATATATATATACACACACACATATAATTAACCACATAGATAATACACACGGACACATACCAGACATGTTAACATATAGATCACATAACAAATTTGCACATACAACTATACGTACACCTATTATCATACGCCTAACTTGCATAACACTGTACTAGCATACAATTACAACCATTAACGGTACGACTAAGGTATATATACTCCTAGTAACTGGCCAATACTAAATCTAATATGCACAGATATTCATATAGTGATATAGTTAATCGCTCGCCTAAGTATAAATGTCACACTTACTACTCTATACTCGACTATATACATATATGTCACATATTACCGTACATGCACATACGACCCAATAGGAAATCACTCCATACTAAAATATTAAGGGTAAGCACACTCATACGTGTGTGGTTTATAGTGATTCACACACACGGGTCCACACTCACTATCTATTTTCATGCACCACAACAACACCACAATCAAAGCTGATGGTCCAACTATACTTATACTAAAGCTGACATAAGCAACGACAAGCACTAATGTGATAACTAAGCAATAGTGTAGGATTCAGAGTTGGATGATGTAACGAATTAATGTTGTGATGGACGGTCCCGGAGATGGCATGTATAAGAGTTTAGTTGTTGGGTGACATAAAAATATTTATGAAATAATTAAAAAATCAATAAGGTAAGGATATGTGTGAAAACGATAACATCGTCATAATTTACGTAAAATAGAGAGCATACAGTAGGAGTTAAAACGTAAAATATGATTAGTCAAATAATATGTGAAGAGTAATATGGGCATAGAGGTGTAGTGTTTGTTTGTAAATGGAAATATGCTTGTAAAAAGAATTTTTTAAAGGAATATATGAAGACGATGATTATAAAACTGACACACAAGATTTTGAAATTCTATTTAACTTAGGAAAGTAATTTAAAAGTATGTTTGAATGACTGTTTTGAAATATGTTAGTAAGAAAAGGAGATGATATTTCGAACTAGTGAAATAGAAATAAAGTTTTTAAAAAAAAATTTCTTGACATAAGGAAAATAGAGTAGCTATACAAGGTTATGTGAAATGGAAGTGTGAAATATGTATGTTAGAAAATTGCTATAAGATAGAATCTAAAGATCGTGTCAGAAGAGTTTCATAATCAAGGTTGGGTTCAAGTCGACTGAAGTGTAGAAAAAGTTTTCGAAAGGGTTTTAAACTTAGCGAAGAATTCAATAAGTGAAATATCGAAAATACTTTTTAAAAGACCCTGGATCTGCAATGGGGAGGTTCAAAGGTTAAAGATGGCGGACCCAAGAGTTTATGTGAATCGAGGACAAGGAATAGGTTCGACGATCGAAATATAAGGACGACTAAGAAGTAACTCTGTGAATACGCTACGATGGATTTCTACTATCATTAATATGGAAGTGAAATGATTAGAAAAAAATAATAAAATCAGGGGAAGAATTGGGTCGGCTAAGGTTTAGCACTGAGGTTCTTGAACGAACTAGACTGCGATAGGAAAGTCGAGGTAAGGGTCCATTGAGGATCGAGATCGGGATCTTATCTATAGGTCTAGAATATTCTACGCTTCGAAATCTACTCATTGCAGGCATCTCAGGTTCGACTTGCACGTCGACGATCGCTATGTTCGGTTGGGCCCTAGATTCGATAAATCTAAGCGAACGAAACTCAAAGGTCTATTATGGTCAGAGCCAGATGACCAATCGCTAAGGTGGCTCCCAAGATGATAATACTAAGTCGTGACAAGGGTGTCTAACTAATGAGCACGAGCGTCTAACTAACTCAGCACGAGCGTCTAACTAACTCTTCATATTATCCTGATATTGGGTTCCTATCGTGCTGAGACAAGGCATTCGAGTAATTTTGCGTACGAACTAATTCTGGATATTTGGCTAATGAAAAGTGTTCTCATTGTTCTGAGTTTCGCAGTTGCAGGACCTGCATGGGCCGCCACTAAAACCTGTAACGCCCCGCTTCTCAAAAGACACTGAAAGTGAGAACGTTACACGGTCCGCTTGAACTGGAGCGGTGAAGCTCAAGTTCAATAAGCGTCTGTGATAAAAACACCGGGAAGGTCCTTGCATTTGCGTATCAGAATAATCAGAAACATTCAAAAGTTAAAAGCCGCATCCAGATATATAATGCATACATGAAATTACAAGACAAGCCACAGCAGGGCTAAAGTAGCAACAAAAGAAAACATACACTCAACAACGACAACAACAAAAACTGAAGATAAACAAAAGATAATGACGGTGGAGGTCACTAGTCCTCTGCAAGGAGAGACGACATCTACGGCGAACTGTGGCCATCTAAGTCAGGCGTCTCGAGAGAGTCTTCCTAGTGCTCAAACTCGGTATCTGACATACATCGAAAAACATGAATGTATGTCAGCAAGGTCTGCAAGAAAAGATTAGCATCCCAAGGTAAGATATACAACCGATATGAATTTAAGAGGCATTAAATATTTAAAAGGGATGACTGCAGCAAATTTAACAAGACAATTATATTGAAACGAAAGTCAACATCCCTAACATGCAATTCTAAGCAGTTTCAAGAATTAAAGTAAGGTTTTTCTTTGAGTTCGTTAGCTTGTCAATTTTCATGAGATCACGTTAGCATTTCAAGTTTCATGCCAATAGTTCACATCTATCATAGGGTTCTCGCCTTTAGGTTGTGATGAGTAAGTCGTTCTTCTCACGGGGGCTTACCGTGATTGACGCTAACCCACTGCATGCTGGTGGTGCTCTTGAAGAGAGGACCCCTTCATACGCCTAGTGGCCGCTCAACTCTAACCCCACCCCAATTTTGTGCTGGAACACGAGCCAGCCTAGTCGACTCACATGACATCACGAATTCACGATTCCGCCTTCGAGGCGCACGATTTTCACGATGTCTCAACTTGTTAGACATTTCAAGACTTGCAGAAATTTAATGTTATCAATATTAAGTTGTTATTATGACAATTCCAATCAGCAGAAGTGGGTTGAACAATTTTTATAACATGCTTAAAATAATGTTGAACATGGGCGTTTGTTGACCCTGCTACAGAAACTAGTTTTCTTCCTTATTGTTTAAAATTAAAGTATAACGTGTGATATGCCGTTGGATCACAAATTTCGCCCAGATTATCATGGCATCATTTTCATGCGTCATTTAACGTATAGTTTTCCAGTTATACAGCAATAAGTGAAAGCAACGTAAAAGTCCTAAAACTTCAAAAATTCATATCTAATTGCACACTTGCCTGTTTTTGGCGTTCTTGGTGTCGTCGGAAACGTCCTAACAGGTTCTACGCTACGGTGATGATGGTTCGCTGGTTTGACAAAACGTAACATCAGATTAAGCGTTTTTCGATCATAACAGTTTTATAAAGAGCTCCTACGACGTCCAATCATCCGTTTTATTAGGTTCTCTAAATTACGGTGTGGGTTATAAGTTGTTTAAGGATAGATCTACTAACCGGAAGTGCAGCGAAGGATTAGGATGTAGCGACGGCGATACGGTTCCGAAACGACGATGCCTACGGTCTGAACTCATTGCGGCACCGAGGAAGACGATGGACAGCGGCGTCTGGCAGCTCTGCAGGTAGTTGCGAGGGAAGCAGCGAGTCTCCGGGGCTTTCGACGTCGGATCTGAAGCTAGCGACGTGTACGCGGCCTGACGTCGTCGGATCCGCGCGTAGGGAAGGTGATGCACGGCCTGCGGGAGTGTTTCGCAGCTTGTGCAGGCTGCTAGGGGCTCTGACGGTCAGCAGGCGGCTGGAAGGGACTGTGAGGGTGTATGATTGCGGTCCAAGGCGAGGGGAGGAGTTGGGCGAGTGGGAGATGTCGCGTGCGTGAGCCTGTGAAGCGGCGTGAAGCTGGGGAAATGGAGAATTGGGCGGTTGTTGTTGCGTGGAGATGATAATATGGCCGGCTGTGGGTTGATGGCGGGGAGAAGTTGGAGGGGGTCGCGGGTGCTCGTCGTTGGCGTTGAGGGGAGGCCGAGGTGCTGCGAGTGCCGGGCGGCTGTTGCTCCTGCTCACGTGGGGAGAAAGGTGTTAGTGGGCGGCTGTTAACGTGAGGGGGAGAGTGTGTCCTAGGTTTTATTTTAGAGTTACTTATAAGAGTGTAGGGGTCTAAAGTCAAGGGCTGATGGCTGCTAGGTTTGGCCTATATGGTCTTATTATAAAAGGACAGTAGGTAGCCTAGGGTGTGGGGCTAACAGCAGGTAAGAAAGCCTAGTAGTCTAAGGGTTTTCAAATATTGAGATGGGTTACAAATATGGCCAGCACGTGAGAGGGTTTAATGTTGTTTATTTTTCTTTTTTTGTTAACGGTTGTGAGGGTGTGCGTTGATTATGGGTTCGGCCAGGGTAAAACGTGGGTGGTTTAATGTTAAGTTATAATAGGGAAGGATTTGAATTTTCATTTAAAGGAATTTGTATTTAATAGGTTAATCAAGGAAATTAGGACTCATCAATTAGATTAAATGGGCTCTAACAAGGAAGGTCTCATTTGACCTTTAAAAAGATTTGAAAATCAAATTTTGAATTTCGAAAGTTTAAATTAATGTAAGAAGATGTTATTTTTAAAAAAAATTATTATAAAGGATTTAACCAAGTAGTTCAAAACATAGATAAATATAATTAATATGAAAAAATATTTAAAGTTGGAGTGAGTACGGTGACAGAATACACCAAGCTACGGATACGTGGAAAAATATACGAGGGAAAATACCGATACTATTAATGATAAAAACCGGTCGTTACAAGTCATCTACTGACTTAAGCTTCGGAGGGACTATGGGCTGAAAGCCGGCCCGGCCTTTCTGACGAGCTTCTCTTCTTCTAGGAAGTTCGCCCTAGCTGCCAACGGACGAGCGACCTGCATCATCCTCCATCGACTGACGGGCAAATCTCATTGACTAAAGTCAACACACTCCATTTGACGGGCGATCTCGAGACCCTCATCCTCAAATCTTCCCCAGACCATAGTTGGCCTCGTCATCCCCCTAAACTTGTAATCATCGTGCCCTTGATTCCTCACATCAATACAAATTCATTATTAGCATATTTACCCCGCAACAAATACTGTTTATAAAATTTCAATGATAGTTATACCAATTTATATTCGTAAGCAACAATAAATGCGGAATTATAAATTACCCAAAATGAAACAAGCTAACACAAAGGATGTTGCAAGGGTTTGGATTACCCAAGTCAAATCCGAACTTGTTCCCTGTAATCCTACGTCCCTTCCAATCAGATATCTCCGGATACTCAAGTTAGAACACATACTTGAGGTTTCCTTTAAACCCATTTGTAGCAACCCTACAAGTGAAATCGAAACACAATTGATGTCATTGACTCCCACAACTTGGGATCAAGCAAACCATTGTCAGAAACCGAGAGTAAAATTAATATCGAAAGATATGAAGTAATGAAATAGCAACACTTACAATCACATATGCCTTTAAGTAGAACTAGAAGGAGAAAGTGTGTTGTGTATTGATGTCTCTTTCAAGACGAGAGAAATCCCTTTCTATTGTCACCACCAAATGCCTAGAGGATATCACTTTGATTCTAGGTTGGAGAGTAAGAGAGAATAAGACTGGAAATCTAGATCTTTTTGATTTAAGAGCTTAGGGGTTTCAAGAGTAGATCAAAGGTGTCTAAGAGAGTCTCAATGGAATAGTAGAATCCTCTCTTATAGGTTCTCGAAAACCCTCAAACAGAATTCCCAAAAACCCCTTTGAAATCCGTGTGGAAACAACCAACGGATAGAATTTATATAATAGACAGTCGACTGATGAAGAACTCACAGTCGCCTGCTGCACTGTGTCAGA
Source organism: Scilla litardierei (assembly GCA_030789695.1). NCBI lineage: Eukaryota > Viridiplantae > Streptophyta > Magnoliopsida > Asparagales > Asparagaceae > Scilla > Scilla litardierei. The sequence goes on from JAULAV010004291.1 coordinate 97,327, forward strand.
GGGTAGGTGATAATTCAAACAGTAACTTACCACGTGGGATAGTCGACTGATGAAGGTCTGACAGGCACCTGAAAACCATCAGGTGACTGAGAAACCTTCTACAGGCGACTGAGCAAAACATGAGTAAGCTATGAAAACTCGGGAAGTTTCATGTGCCATGGGAATGCGAATGTGAAACCAACATCAGTCGACTGGCCGAAATTTGCATCACTTTCCAAACACAAAGTGTTAGGACAAGGATCGACATGCGACTGAAGTAGCATTCACAGGCGCTTGTGCCATGGGCAAGCGACTATGAAACCAATATCAGTCGTTTGACCGAAAGATGACAAGTTAGAGATCTTTAGGCAAGAGAGAGATAAGTGACTGACTAATAAGTCACGGGTGCCTGTAATCGGATAGACGCATATACTTTGTACATCAGTCGTCTGATGAAAGTTACAGCAGAAAGCCCAAACCAAGTGACAAAGTATGTGCAAAACAGACGATTGTAGAATAAATCACATGCGACTGTTTGGAAACAGGCGCCTGTAAAACGTTCTGCAGTCGTCTGTTGAAATTCCAAAATGAACATAGTAGAGAATAATGAATTAGAGGCCAACATAATGATTTCCTCGGATAGAAATAAAGTTGTGTGTGTGCTCCAACATAATTCTACTTCTAAACTACATACTAGAAAAGAATAAAAATATTACATTTTGTTTTTGCCTCTCTTCTTTCTATTGAATGAGCTTGAAGTCTTCTAGAAGCTTCAATCATCATTTACTATCATCCAATCCACTTTACATGCTTTGATTGATCCTTGAGTGACATCCATTGCTGATTGATCTTCAAGATATGCGTATGCAATGGATTAACTGCAAGTAGGGGATTAGTCTCAAGTATTTATGTTTGCTCATCATAAAAAACAAGTAGGGAGAAGTCCAATACTCACCAAAATTTAGGGTGAGCTCTCTTGATCTAGGCTTGGAGTAAATTTAGGTGGAAGATGGGCTTCCTATTTACAGGGAGAACTAAGCCTTCAGAGTGAGTAGCACATCCGCCGTGCTACTAAAAACAGAATTCAAATTGGCTCAAATTTTCCCCAGTAGTAGAAAAAGGATCATCGGCCACGGATCATCGGCCACGGACAAATCTATGGCCGATAGTCGACTTTCGGCCACGAATTTATCCATGACAAGTAGTCCCTAGCGGTATGGGAATATCAGACACGGACAAATCCATGGTCAAAAGTCGACTATCGGCCACAGATTTGTTCGTGGCTGAATCTTTCTAGTCACGGAAAGTCGATAGAAATTAATTCGTAACGTAAAAAGTTCATCCACGGATAAATCTGTAGCTGATAGTGGACCTTCTGACACAGATTTTTCTGTGGCTAATAGTCTGTGGCCTTGTGTAAAAAAACCTAAATTGGTGGAGCCCCAGTGGGATCCCCTATTACGTGCTCGTCTCAAAATTTTCGGCGAGCCTCCTCTCAAATCATCTTCTTGACAATCCTCATCTACCCGTCGACGTCAGTCGTCACTGTCAGTCCCCAACCATCGGTAACTGTCGTTGCATGGTTGTTAAATACATGGGTCAGGCCCATTAAGAAAGTAGATAAATTCTACCGGCCGAGTAAGACCCACGGCCCATAGCGCATGTGTTAAATGAGTCAACCCCCGCCCCCTCATGAAGAGCCTTTAATTGTTGGCAGTTACCTATCATCACGGCCAACTTAATTGGCCACTAATGAAGAAATCAAGGTTAACATTCATGGTTGTAGTTAATCCCATGAATCCGCATTAATGGACTAATTTGATGGTGGTCATTATCCCCATGATGATCACTTAAATGACCACTAATCGAGCAATTAGTGGTGAGAGTTATGGGGGAATTTACAAGCCATCACAAGGGAGATAAATACTCTAGAGGGCAAAGAGGCTAGGGGGACGAGATTTCCACCTAAGGGGAAGTATCAAATTAAACTCCAAAACACTTCTTCTATTCTCCTGATTTCATTTAGCTCTTAACGTCTTCTCTGTGGAAACTAACTTGAGCGTCGGAGGGGAATCGGTCGAGCCCCAGCCCCGACCCCCTAGCAATCTTAATATGATGCAGGATAACAGAGATACCTTGAACCTAGGCCAACATCCATCTGTAGAGTCCAATCTTAGCTCACCCCGACTCGAAGCAGTTCGTTCTCGGGTCCCACTTCAACCACCGTGCAGCTCCACCTTGACGAAGGAGCCATCTTCAGCCCAAATTACCGTTGATGTCAAATTTGGCGTTAACAATTTGGCTCCGTCTGTGAGAACAGGAGTTGACATCTCCGTCTTCGCTAAACAGATGGCTATGTCGATTCAACCCCCAATCAGAGGCGTCAGAGGCCAACTCTCGAGGAGATGTCGAGGAAACTGTTTTCCTCACTCCTCATATTTTATTGGATTCGGTTTCCATTTGTTTTAATTTTTTTCAATTATGGTTTTCGAATTTCCTCCCAAAACATCCCGCGACAACTTGTCATATTTGTGATTTGGAGAAGACAATTAACGTTGAGCTCTCTTTTGTCCTATGCAAATTGTAGAGACACTCACCTGCCATGTCAACCCCTGGCATAATTCTTCGTCAAGTCCGAGTTTCGCTAGAGCTCAATTTGACCATTCAAACTTGATCCAAGTACATGCGTTATATTCGAGCTTCTTCCAAGCTTCGATCCGAGCGTCAGCTTAGCTCTTAGTTCGTCGTCGATTTCTAGAAGCTCTACCAATCTCGATCACACTCACTTTCTCTCTCAATCTCTCGAGGCTGTTTCGTATCAGGGCGAACTGGGCCCAATTACTTGCTATACGGACAGCCGAAAGATATTTTTTTCCCTATGGTTATATCTGGGACCTCTCATGGATCTCGAAATGCCCATCTTTTCTCAGGATCAAGACAAAAAGACGCCACAAATTTTTCACATCCGTGTGGTGTGATCAAACATGATGCAATCCCATGAAACCTTTAAGATGAGCAAGAAATTTCCGCAAGTCACCACCTAAAAAATTGACATCGATCAAGATGCCCTTGCAAGCATAATAAACGAGATGCAGGTTTCTGTTTCACCTTTTGAAGATGGAAAATAGGATGCTGAAATAGTGGATGTAGACTGTTACGTCCTAAAGGCCGGCCTATGGAGTTAAGGTTTGTAAATACTGGGGCCCAAGCAAAACCTCACTGACCCTCTTGATGGGACACTAGCCGAGCTGAAAATTGCCTCGACTCAAAAGCTCGCCACGCCACGCCGTAAGCTTGCCCCGCCAAGGACAAGCTCGCCTACCCTCCAACAAGAAGCATCGTCCGAAGGAGCTGAGCTTAATCACAAATCTATGACTTGCCCCTGAGGGCGACCGAGCATAAATACCTCTGACAGGGTGATGTAGGCTTACCTACTCTCTATTAATGTCAAGGGCTAAGGGCGAGAACTAATGGCCGCCATTTGGGTCTCATTAATGCTCCTAACACCTCCTGACACCATTAATGTGGTAAATATCCCTGACACAGCCTCACCACTCGAGTGCCAACTGCGATGATTCGACAATTGACAAGACTGTGAGCAACAGCCTCTCAGCCCTATAAATACCCCCTCCTGCCTCCATAGAGGGGATTGGTTAGTTATCAGTCAGAAAAATCTTCTAATTCATTTCAATACACAAGGTCAGCTATCTTCCACATATCTGCACCTTCCTCATAAGCCCGCCGCACTTCGCCAATCTGTCTCAAGGTCACCAAGTGTGTCTAGTGCCTACATTTTAGTCATCAGCTAACTTAGGCATCGGGCTGACAGCTGGCACCGCCTTTCTGACCATTCGTTAATTCTGGCAGGAAGCTCGCCTCTGTTACCGGGAGAAGGCAACCTTCAGGCGACCACCAGGCGACCTTGGACTCTTCACCTCTGAAGCGAGCTCTGATTCGTGCTAACCTCTCCATCACCCAAAAACTTGTAAATCATTGTACTTGTGATTCCCACTACAAACAAATTTCATTGTCTGCGGATCTGACCCGCAACAGTTGGCTCCGTCTGAGTGAAGAGGGTTACACCCATGTTAGGATTCACACGTTCTCAACGCAATCCTCTCCACGGAAAGTCACCCGACATCACACCCCTCTGTCTCTAAGGAGGCCAGGTCCACTTGAGGCCATGATTGACGACGCATTGTGGCCATCTCTGGTAGAAGGGCCTCGTTCTCCAAGAAGAGCTTCCCCGGTGAATCAACCCTTAGAGTGGTCGGCCATGGCCATTCAGGACACGGCCCTCAGCATCTACAAGAGCTTTCATGGCTTCACCAAAATGATGGAGTGGACCGCTGCGCGACATGCGGGACCATCTCGGGCAGAAGGCCCCTTCGAGCTCCATAATGTGAGGAGAGACCTCCTCCCCCAGCTCGATGAAGAAACAGCAGCACAGCAAAGGCAGTTTGAGGAAGTGGAGATAGCCGATCTGTAGAGGGAGATCAACGGAGAGGAGGAGGCTGCCCAGCATAGGTGATTACAGGAGGAAGCGTTCCTTCGACATCTTCGCCTCGTCGATACGGAGAGAAAGAGAGGCTTCAAGAGGAGAGCCGAGGAGTCCCCTTGGCATCGGCCTTGATGGTGTGGAGGGACGCCCTGCTGGACCATCCCGTTGAAAGCTACCATCGCGGGAGATCACCTAGCCCGAGGCAAGGGGGTGCTAATTTCATGACAGGAGCCCCCCGGCGAGATCACCCCTCTCCTAGACATGGTGACGGGCGACGGAGGAGCTGTGACCGCACTCCTATCCCTAGGGAGAGAGGGAGGAACACCTTTGAGCGCCGAGGTGGCTCATTTGGTGATTCCAACTGGTGGGATGGAGAGCCAGCACCTCCCCCAGGCCCCTTAGAGGCCAACCCACTGACTCCCAGGGTGATCTCAACACTGGCACCCTATAGGTTCAAGCTCATGTTGAACTTTGTGACGGTTCGGACGATCCCCTGGAGCACGTGCAGCTATACTGGTGGAGATCCATGGGGCAGGCGATGCCCTACTTTGTCGAGCTTTTCGAACCACCTTGAAGGAGGCAGCAATGAAGTGGTATAACGGCTTGTCCTAGTGGCTCCGTTGATTCGTTTGGCGACCTCTCGTGAAAGTTTTGCCACCAATTCCTGATGGGGAGGAGGAAGAAGTAGGCGTCGGACTATCTGTTCACAGTGGTCTAGAAGGGGAGACCATTCATAACTTCATGCAGCGCTTCAACAAAGAGCGACCTAGCATGACGAGCTGCAGTGATGAGCTCCTCATAGAAGCCTTCGAGAAGGGCCTGGCAAACAGAAGTCTTCACAAGTTACTGCTCCGAGAACCACCCGCCAACCTCCCCGACCTCTACGCTCGGGCAGAGAAGTTTATGCTGAGCGAGGAGGCCCTGGAGACAGTGCAAAAGACCCCAACTGACGTAGCTCCCCGTGTTGAAGCTAGGCCCAATGAGCGGCCGAGGCGGGATGAATGCCCCCAATGCTACGACCAGGACCGCAGCAGGGGTAATGACCAAGACTGCCCCCGAGGGCATGACCAGAGGGGCCCCGAGTGCAAGATCTCCTGGACCTCTGAGGGGAGGTTCTTTTCTCCCAGAAACCCCGCTCTGAGAGGAGGGCCAGAGAGAGTGCAGGAGGTGGTACATTACACCCGGCTCAATGCCCCCTGGCCAAAGTGATGGTAGCGGCCCTGTCTGGCGGACTCCTCAGAGACCCACCCCCAAAGATGAGAACGAGAACCGACGAGAAGAACATGAAGAAATATTGCCGGTACCACCACAAAAATGGCCACGACACTGATGACTGCTTGGCTCTTAAGAGGGACATTGAGCGTCTCATCCAGGGCAGGCATCTCCGGAGATTCGTCGACCCAGAAAGGCCCGACCAGGAGAAGAGCAGCTATGGGACTTGATCAACCGACCCATGATGCCGAGCAAGTGGCCCACCATAGGCCTGAGCCGGTTGTGCGTGTGGATGTTATATGCGGTTGGCCGGCCCAAGGTGCCACATCAACCTCGGTAAGGAAGGCATATGCTCGACAAGTCCTGACGACGTACGTCGATGCAGGGGCAAAGTAGAGGAGAGTGGCTCGTCCCCCTATCTCCTTATCTGATGATGACCTAGAGGGGATCGAGCTGCCCCATGAGGATGCCATCGTCTTGAAGGTCTCGTCGGGCCGGTGATTGTGAGCAGGCTCCTGGTTGATACGGGCAGCTCGTGAGACATCTTGTTTGTCCACGATTCTGAAGACGGTGCTGGACCGGGCAGAGCTGAAGCCATGCTTAGGCCCGATTGTCGGCTTTAGCGACATTCGGTGCCCATTGTTGGGGTAATTATTCTGCCGGTCACTTTGGGGGAGAGGCCCAAGGTCGTCACTCGAATGACACAGTTTGTTGTCGTCGACGTCACCTCACGTACAATGGCATCATAGGGTGACCTTACATGACAGTCGTCGAAGCTCTCCCCTCACTCCTGCATCAGATGGTGAAGTTCCAGACTCCGCACAGAGTTGGACTGGTGCGGGGGTCACAGAAGCTCTCCTTAAGCTGCTACGTTGGCTCCAATAAGCACAAGGGGTCTGAATAAAACTTGCCAATCGACCTCCTCGACGATCAGAAGGACTTCGCTCATCAACGAATTGCTCCCGTGGAGGACGTAGAGGAGGTACCGGTGGCAGAGGAAGCTGACAAGACAGTGTCAATCCGCACGAAGCTCGCCGTAGGGCTGAGGGCGAGCTTAATTGACCTCCTCAGGGCAAATGCAGACATTTTCACATGGTCGCCCTCAGACTTGCCTGGAGTCGACCCAGACGTGATCGCCCATGAGCTACATGTCGACCCCGAAGCACACCCCCATCCGGCAAAAGAAGAGAGAGGCATGAGGCAAAAAGAAGTATGCAGTGGAGGAGGAGGTGAAGTGACTCTTGGAGGCCAAATTCATTAGAGAAGTGAGCTACCCCGAGCAGCCTACCAATATAGTCATGGTGAAGAAGCCCAGTGGCAAATGGCGGATGTGCATGGACTTCACTAACCTTAACAAAGCATGCCCGAAATATAGCGTCGCTACCCAGGATCAACCATCTGGTGGACAACGCCTCCAATTATAAATGGCTACCCTTCATGGACGCCTTCTACGGCCACAATCAGATCCAGATGGCACCCCCACGATGAGGAGAAGACGTCGTTCATCACTGACCAGGGACGTTCTGCTACACCAAGATGCCTTTCGGCCTAAAGAATACTGAGGAGACCTATCAGCGGATGGTGGACAAGATCTTTCACCACCAGGTCGGCAGGAACTCGGAGGTCTACATCGATGATATGCTGGTGAAGTCCAGAAAGGTCGAGGACCATCTCGCAGATTTGGATGATACCTTTCACAAAGTGTGGTGCTACAATCTGCAGCTCAACCCGACGAAGTGCATCTTTGGCATCCAGTCTGGGAAGTTTCTCGGCTTCATGATCACGAAGTGAGGAATCGAGGCTAACCCCGACAAGATATCTGCCCTCATCAACATGAGTGCGCTAAAGACGATCAGAGACCTACAAAAGCTGGATGGCCGGATCGCCGCACTGGGGAGATTCTTATCAAAGTCTGCTGAAAGGTCACTCCCCTTCTTCAAAATCTTAAGGGAGGCCCTCAATGTCAGGAAGGGCGTAAGGAAGGGAGTGAAGTGGGATGACAGCTGTGCCCAAGCCTTCGGTGATATTAAAGCCTATCTACATAGCCCACCACTGCTTACTAAGCCGAAGGAAGGAGAGCAGCTCGTTCTCTATCTCGCCGCCACTGGAGAAGCTATTAGTTCGGTCCTGATCAAAGAAGAAGGGGGGATTCAGCGGCCGATCTACTATGCAAGCCGATGCTCCGAGAAGCAGAGACCCACTACAGCCTGATCGAGAAGGTCACCTATGGCCTAATACTGATGGCGAGGAAGCTCTGCCCCTACTTCCAAGTGCATTCCATCATTGTCTACACCAACTTGTCGCTTGAGAAGAATTTGTGGAGGTTGGAGAGATTGGGTAGGATACTGAACTAGAGTGTCAAGCTCAGCGAGCTCGACATCATTTACAAGCCCAGTGCGACGATCAAGGGCCAACCATTGGAAGACTTCGTGACAGAGTGTACCATTGAGGAGATTGACGGTGCTGTGCTTGACGCCCAACCGGACACACAACTGTCGCAGCTCGTCGACGAGAATCTTCCATCTACTTTCGTGCAGAATGGAGGCAAATTGTGGATCGTCCATTTCGATGGGTTGGCCACGGTAGTGGGTTGCTGAGCCGACATAGTGTTTGAGACCCCAGAGGGAAGCCTACTGGAGTACGCCCTTTGTTTCAACTTCCCGGCAACCAACAATGTCGCGGAATACGAGGCCGCCATCAATGGGCTGAAGCTATGAAGGGTACAGGAGGCGACAAATATGTTGTTGATCAGCGACTCAAGGATAGTCATCCAGCAGATTGAGGGCAGCTTCAAGGCAAGGGAAGATCTGAAGCTGTATGTAAAGTGCGTCCGCGCCGAGCTACTCAAATTCAAGAAGGTTGTAGTCCAGCACCTTCCAAGGTCGAACAACCTCCACACCGATGTCCTCTTGAAACTAGCATCCTCTTCTCCGACCGAGATTAGGAAGGCCATCTACATCGATAATCTACTCACACCAAGTCTTGGGGAGTAAGATCTTCTGTGCGTTGATCAGGAGCTGTCATGGATGAGCCCGATCGTCGCCTACCTGGAAAGCTGAACCCTGCCAAAGGACGGACTTGAGGCACGGAATATCGATCGGTGGGCTTTGGCGTTCGTGATCTTCGACGGCATGCTCTACCGGAAGCACCACGCGAGATACAACGTCTTTCTTTATCTGAAGTGCCTTGGGCCCAGGAGGGCAGAGGAGGTCATCCGTGAGATCCATGAAGGGCTATGTGGGAACCACTATGGAGGATGCACCCTGGCATACAAGGTGATTCGACAAGGCTATTATTGGTCGACTATGGTGAAGGTTGCGACTAACTATGTCAAGCGGTGCGGGGAGTGCCAAAGATTCGTCAAACATACAATGGCCCTGACAGCTGATCTGATTCCAATCCTCAGCCTAGTCCCATTTGCCACGTAGGGCCTCGACATCCTCGGCCCATTCCTCCCGATGACACCCGGAGGAAGGAAGTACCTGGTTGTCGCCGTCGACTATTTCACAAAGTGGATCGAGGCAGAGACGATGGCGTGCATCACCTGGGTGGACATGAAGAACTTCGTTTGGAAGTCAAGTATATGCCGCTTCGGAATACCTTGCTCAATATTAACAGACAATGGAAAGCAGTTTGACTCCGTGGACTTCAGGAGCTTCTGCTCGGATTGGGGAATCAATCTACATTTCGCCTCTGTGGCGCATCCACAGTCCAACGGCCTCGCCGAAGCAGCGAACAAGTGCATCCTGGAACCACTGAAGAAGAAAGTTAGCAGCACCCCTGGTACCTGGCCTGATGAACTACATGGCATCCTTTGGTCCTACCACACGACTTTCAAAGCATCAACCGGCGAGAGCCCCTTCATACTGGCTTATGGGGCGGAGGCCGTCATCCTGGTGGATGTCAACGAGGACTCTCTCCGGCTCCAATACTTCAACAAAGAAGCCAATGAAGAGGGTCTTGACATCAATCTTGTGCTCGTCGACGAGGTAAGGGAACGTGCGCTAACATGTTTGATTAAGCACAACCAAAGGATGGCGAGATACTACAACTCCTGCGTCAAGAAGCAAAGCTTCAGAATCGACGACCTGGTCCTCTGGGACACCACTTTCAGGCCCGAGATCGACCGACGAGGCAAGCTCTCTACAAAGTGGGAATGCCTATACACCAAAACAGACGTCGTGGGACCGACGACGTACATTTTGGCGAACACGGAGGGCGAGGAGATGGCATATCCTTGGAATGCTGAGCAGATGCTCAAATTTTTTCAATAAATGCGCCTGTACATTCAGTCAATATTATACTTTTAATAAACCGTTGTGTTTGTACAATCAGTGTGTTTTCTGGATTTGCATTTCAGCCCTCCCATGTTTGACGATGGTCGGCCATCCGTCTCGGAGCCTAAGCTCTCGCAACACACAACTCCGGGGCAGTGCACCACCAACGGAGGCAACATGGCCGGCTCCTCCCTATCATCACACTCCCTGACAGCTGACCTTCAAATCCGAAGTGGTAATCCAGGGTCGGCGAAGGCCCAATACCCGTCCGAATAGAGGTTGCGGGGTCGGCGAAGACCCAATATCTGTGCTCTCAAAGAACTCCGGGGTAGTGCACCACCAACGGAGGCCGCGGTCGGCTCCTCCCTATCGCCCACTCCCTGGCATCTAACCTTCAAATCTGGAGTGATCATGTGGGGTCGGCGACGGCCCAATACCTGCCCGAATTGAGCAGCGGGGTCGGCGACGGCCAAATAGCCACCCTCTCAAAGAACTCTGGGGAAGTGTGCTACCAACAGAGGCTGCAGGATCGGCTCCTCCCTATCGTCCACCTCCCTGGAAGCAGATCTTCAAATCCGGAGTGGTCATGCAAGGTTGATGATGTACTAATACCTGCCCGAATTGAGGTTGCGGGGTCGGCGACGGCCCAATACCTGCTCGAATTGAGGTTGCGAGGTCGGCGACGGCCCAAAACCTGCAATCTCAAAAAACTCTGGGGTAGTGCGCCACCAACAGAGGCCGCGGGATCGGCTCCTCCCTATCGCCCCCCTTCCTAGCACCTTACCTTCAAGTCTGGAATGGTTATGCAGGGTCGACGACGGCCTAATACCCGACCGAATTGAGGTTGCAGGGTCGGCGACGGCCCAGTACCCACGCTCTCAAAGAACTTCGGGGCAGTGTGCCACCAATGGAGGCCGCAGGTCAGCTTCTCCATATCG